>ML807041.1:26762-36916 GCA_009831015.1 Picea engelmannii | reverse complement strand
AACATTCTTCCTCTCATTCATTCAAACAAAGATGCATACCCACTCGTAGAGATGGGTCCTGGGATTTTTAAAGATCCATCCTTGTTAGGGACGTACCATGGAGCACCACCACTCCTTCCCCCTAATCAAGTATGCGTCGTATCTTCTAATGCAACTCACACAGAGATGCTCATCCTCCTCAGGAGGCTTCAGTCATTCCTGACGTCTCAACAGTCACAGCACCCCTCCCACAGGAGCCTCCTACACAATCGCCGACCCCTACGGTCCACGAATCCACACCCCCTCAAGGGCCTAGTCCCATTTGGGAGACAATTCCCCGACCCCTCACTCAAATTGCCTTCTTCTACCCCCCACCAGGTATAGAAGCTTTCCAAGTAGCTGCAACGCTCACACTACCCAATATGGTGTTAGCAATCCCAGTGTGGTACTTACATCCACCTGAGATGGTCCCTCGCCCACAGGCAGGACTCCCCATGACGATTCCTATTCTTACTCCCAATGCCCCCACTACTCCCATACTCCCTACTCCCCCTGCTATAGCCGGGGGTAGGAGAACGAAGAAGGATCCCACAGCTCCACTTCCTCCACGCATCCCACCACCTTGCGCATTGTGTGACAAAGAGGGTCACCAAACCAACAACTGCCCATCACTACCGGAATTACAGAATTTGATTCCTCCCAATTCAACCCCCACACCACCCACTACTACTGCTACCACTCAACCTTCCAGTAGTAAAGGGTTGAAGACCAAATTTGCGTGTGCCATCTGTTCTGAGTATGGCCATTACACCCATCATTGTCCAGCACTGCCTCATTTCCGGCAGGCATTAGCCATCATTAGCCGTGACTTTCAGAACAACCCATGCCCTGCTACATCACCCACAATACCTCTCACTGACATTCGCTATGTCACTACTTCAGTCAATGAACGCATGAGATGCCCTTGCTCTCTTTGCGATTCATTGGCTCATTTTACATACCAATGCCCGATGATCATCGAATATCGGCAACGTCAATTGGCCCTGCTGCACCGACCAACAGCAGAGGTAATTGATCTTACTTCGCCACTGGCGAATCTTCACGTCATTTCTCCCGAGCCTGAGGCATTCCCTATGCCTCCATGGTTCTTAGATGACGTCTCTGAGGATTTACCCCACAATCCCCCCAACTCTCCTGCTCATTCCTCTACGGAGACTCTACACCCAACCACCGCGGGAACTCCTCAGTCCTTCAATATCTGGTTTATGTCAACTGAACCATTACCATCTCCTGGCACTACCCCCTCTGTTTCTTCAGCAGAGGGCAATCACACTGTCACAGAGATCACTCCTCACGATCCATTATATTCCCGTCGTTTCCAATGTGACGAAGAAATATTGGAAGAGCTACAACGCCTGGACTCCCCCTGGGACGCACTACATCATCGTGCACTCTTCCTTCCGCAGAAAGCCCTCATGCCTCCTAGCCACAATCCCATTTACGCGGTCAAAACCAAAGACTTTATCCCATCAGGGACTACTGATTGGTTCAACAAACCCATTCCTGCACCTGACGCTTTCGAAGAAGGTAATCTGGCTAACATTTCCCCCACCATCAAAATCGAAATTTCCATTAAATCGGGCATCGTCGAAGAGATCATCATTGGAGCTGCTTGCACTCCTCAGGAAATTGCCACATATAAAGCCTTCTTCCAGGAATATAGGGATATCTTCGCCTGGTCATACACAGAGATGCCTGGCCTCGACCCATCTATTGTCGAACATCGCATCGACACTTGTCCTGACATCACACCAGTTCGCCAGAAACAACGACCACTACACCCAGCTAAGGCCTCGGCTATCAAAGCTGAAATTGACAAATTACATATGGCTGGCTTTATTTACCCCATCGCTTACACTTCATGGGTTTCCAACCCTGTACCCGTCGACAAAAAACAGGGCACCATTCGCGTTTGCACCGACTTTCACGATCTCAACAACGCTTGTCCAAAAGACAACTTCCCAACGCCTTTCATCGATCAGATTATCGACGACTGCGCCGGCCATGAGGCTCTCTCCTTTATGGACGGATTCTCTGGCTATAACCAAATTCAAATCCACCCAGCAAATCAATATAAAACCGCATTCATTACCCCGTGGGGTACGTTTGCATATCGTGTCATGCCCTTCAGCCTCAAAAATTCCAGTGACACATTCCAGCGGGCCATGACATACATCTTTCATGATCTGGCTGCAATCATCCTCGCCTACTTGGACTACCTCACCGCTCGATCCAAGAAACCCACCTAACACCTCGATGATTTACGAGTCATCTTTCAACGGTGTCGTCAGTACAACATCCGCTTGAATCCTCTCAAGTGTGTGTTCTGCATCACCGCAGGGCGCCTCCTTGGTTTTATCGTTTCCCAAAGCGGTATTACCGTAGACCCCCTCAAAGTACAAGCCATCACCGAACTTCCTCCTCCTAGGAATTTACGACAACTACAGAGTCTACAGGGCAAAGCTAACTTTCTCAGGCGCTTTGTTCCTGATTATGCCATACGCGGACATGGATTCCTTCGCTTACTACGTCACGACATCCCTTTTCATTGGGATGATTATGCCCAACATTCGTTTGACGATCTCAAAACAGCACTTTCTAACGCACCTTTGATTAGTGCACCTGACTACGATCGCGACTACATTCTCTACGTATTAGCCTCAGTTGTATCAGTAGCTGACGTCCTCGTCCAGCTCGGAGATGACAATCATGAACATGTCATTTACTACGTCAATAAGAATCTTTCAGGACCACACCTGAAGTACAAACATGAAGAGAAACTTGCTCTTGCAGTTGTCCTTGCAGTTCAGAAACTGCGCCATTACATTCTGCTTCGCACCACCAAGGTCGTCGCAGATTCCAACCCTATGCAATATTTGCTCAGCCGTCGCCAAGTTAATGGAAAATTTTCTCGATGGATCGTTATCCTTCAAGAATACGACCTCGAGTTCTCAACCCCCAAGAGTAAGAAGGCCCTCGTTCTCGCTAAACTTGTCACAGCCCTTCCCTCTGACACACCTAGTGCCCCCGTCAATACTGACTTTCCTGACGAACATCTCTTTTACATCGCTTCAAATGATCCTTGGTATGGCGACCTTCTCGTCTACCTACGAACTCAAAAGTTCGGTCAACATCTATCACGAGATGATCGTCAGCGCATTCGCCATCAAGCCCCCCGCAATCTCCTCATCGGTGACATCCTATACCGGCGGGGCGTCGACACCATCCTTCGTCGTTGCCTGACTATTGACGAGGCCGACAGAGTCTTGAACGACTGCCACAGCGGCGCATGTGGGGGCCATCTTTCGGGTATATCCATGGCTCAGAATATTATCCGAGCCGGTTACTTTTGGCCTACCTTGTTTCACGATTGCATTCACGCCATGAAACGTTGTGAGCAATGTCAGCTCTATGCCAACAAAGCACGTGCTCCCCCCGCCCTTCTTCACCCTGTCATTACTGTAGGCCCCTTTTGTAAATGGGGCATTGACTTTATGACTTGTAATCCCCCCTCCAGCAATGGTCACAAATACATTGTTGTCGTCATCGATTATTTCACCAAATGGGCCGAAGCTATGCCCACCTTCAACAACACCGCTGACACTGCAGCGCGTTTTTTCTTCAACCATGTCATATCCCGGTTCGGAGTACCACTCCAACTAGTTTCCGATCATGGGAAACACTTCGAGAATGAGATCTTCGTCGAACTCTCATCTCGGTTAGGCTTCTCTCACGAGTTTTCCTCACCATATTACCCTCAGTCAAACGGATAGGTCGAGGCAGTAAACAAAGTTTTCAAGACCATGTTACAACGCACGGTTAATAAACATAAAACCAATTGGCATCATATGTTATTTTCCACGCTATGGGCTTATCGAATGGCAGTCAAGAGCGCTACGGGTTTCACGCCATTTCATTTAGTCCATGGGGTCGAGGCAACTCTTCCCATCGAGTGCGAAATTCCCACCCTTCACACCGCCATTGAGCTTTTACCTGACACTGCTCCAATGGAGCAGCGCTTGCTGAACTTGGAGTCTCTGGATGAAGATCTTCGATCCTCATTATAGAACAACGAGGCAGCTAAAAAATGATCCAAGGCCACTTTTGATCGCCATGTCAACCTTCGATCATTTTGCGAAGGCGACCTTGTCCTAGCCTATGATATGGCTCATGATACCTTTGGCCATGGAAAATTCGAATCACTTTGGCATGGCCCTTACATCATTCAACATTGCCTCACCAAAGGCGCATACATCCTAGCTTCCCCCGAAGGCCTCTCGCTCAAAGAACCCGTCAATGGGTTATACCTCAAGAAATTTTATGCTTAAATGTAGTCATGCTACTTTAGGTTATTTTCTTTTCTAGCGTTTTTAATCTTTTTTCCCATGACTAAACTATCCTTTGTGCTATTGACAGATGAATCCTCCACCAGCTTACCACATTGGTTATGCCGACAGTGCCAGCCGTTGGACACAACATCTAGCTTCGGCTGCTTGGGCTCTCTACACCCCATCACATGAAATGCTGCATTCAAACGGCATATGTTTGGGGCCAACAACCAACAACCAAGCCAAATATACTGCTGTCATTGGCCTCCTGGCCGACGCCCAACGTCATCATATTCGTCACCTTAGCGTCTTCCTTGACTCACAACTAGTCGTTCTCTAGCTCAACAATGTGTACCATGTACGCGATCCGTGCCTCTTTCGCAAATACCTGCAGGTTAGATTATTATCTCGACATTTTGATTCAATTACATTTACACATATTCCAAGAGAATTGAATCAAACAACAGATGAAATAGCTAACATGGTGCTAGATTGGCATATATCACATCAAACTACACATACATAAACATCTCATATATCCTGTCACGGCATATAGAATAGAATAGACATCATCATCATCAACACAAAAACACATGTAAACCACATCTGGATTTCAAAAACATGTATACTCATCGATATATATGGGCCCCTCAGGCCATTCGAATGTTTACATACAAAAAATATCCATCGGCCCGCAGGCCAGTGCCACATCACGGTACAAAAATCGGCTCACCAGCCTAACAAAACTGTATACAAAATACATAATACAATCAAGGTGCCTCTATCGCACCCCCAGTTTCCCCTCCCTCAGGAGGAGGTGGTGGCCCACCCCCACCTTCCCTAGGCGGTGGTGGTGGCACATTCGCAGGACCTCCTACCCCGGTGGCAGGTGTCCACTAGTCATGGCAGCGAGCACAGCTGCCCGACGCATGAGCGACCACCATGGTGGCGGTAACCCTATACACTGCTCCAGGAACTCCTCATCCTGGATACGGATCCACATGCCCTCAGGCATGTCCCGAAACACTGTCTCAAAACAACGGCGTAAATCATCCAAGTCTCCTCCGGCTGCCGCCGGAGGAGCGTGTGATGGCCCCGCACCAGGGTCATCGAATCGGCGCCTCCTCGTCGGTCTCGCAGGCTCTGCAGGTCGCCCTGCAGCCTCATCTCGTCCGTGTCTCTCTCCACGTGGCGGTCTCCCCTCTGGCTGCACTGAAGGTCTATACAACTCCACCTCGCGCCCGCGAGGTGCCAAATCTGCTCATGCACAAAACAAGCAAACAAACAGATTGTATCAGTGTCTATACATCATACATATAACCTGGTATATCAAAATCACAGCATAAATCAAAACATGCAAAAACCCAACATACCTCACTGGTCGAACACCTCCCCAGGAGGCAACACCATGTCCGGGTCCCCCCAAAAGTCCACCCCAGCATAGGGGTACTACAATATGACCTGCGGCATCTGCCGCCATATCTGCGCCGCCTGCACAGTAAAGTAGTGCCCGCCTTCGCCACCACCGTGGCGAACCAAAATCTGAGACCACCGCCTTAGGCGCAGCTCTCGTACCCCTGGTGCCTCTAGTAGCACCCTCGGGCGCAGCATCGGCACCCTCTCCAAGAAATAGGCCACCAGGATAAAGCCAAAAGCAAACTCCCCGGCGCCTGTAGACCGACAGCGGTCCAGCTGCGCGATCATCTGCGCATGCAAGGTCAAACCCCAGGTGAACCGCTCACGGCCCACCACCACCCTCTCCATCAAAATCAACTCGCTGCCACTAATCCGGTGGGTCACTCGGGACCCATACACCCAAACTATCATCGCTGCTATGCAACGATGCAGTAGGGTGTCTATCCCATTGATGCTCACTGATGTCTCGGTCATGTAGTGCTCACCTAAGCAATACCACTCGACGACCGTCTGCAGAGGCATGTCCCTTGGCAGCACAGGATCTGTCGGCAGTGGTGTTCCTCGGAAGGGGAGCCCAGTCAACAAGTATACGTCCCCCACCGCAGTAAAGGCGATCTACTCTCCTCGCATGAGGAAGCAGTGCTGATCAGGGCTCCACATCTCAATCAGAAACTGGAGTAAATACTCCTATGCCCATATCAACGGGCACTCAAAGAACTTTAGCAACCCACTGGTTGCTAAAGCCGCTCGAACTGTCGTTTGAACTACCGGCGGTGCATTGGTCACAACATCTCGTAGTTGTGACCAGTCTCGCTCATGCCACCGCACATCCATGGTCACTACTCGCTACCTGCACATAGCACAGAGTCCTATATTAGCTTAGGCAATCATCCAATACATCAAAATAAGCTAATTTTTCACCCTGAAACCTTGCCTCAAAGGCGCGGTCTTACCACCCACAGGCGCGCACACATGCGCACCTGTTCACTATACAGGCGCGCATGTGTGCGTGCCTGTTTTTTCCCACAGGCACGCTCGTGAGCGTGCCTGTTCACAAAACAAGCACGCTCTAGGGCGCGCTTTTCATATCCACAGGCACACTCGTGAGCGCGCCTGTTCACCCTACAGGCGCGCACTCATGAGCGCCTGTTTACCCCACAGACGCGCCCCTAAGGCGCGCCTTAACTTCCTACATACGTGCATTAATGTGCGCTTATTCAGTGTACATGCGCGCACTCATGCGTGCCTTCCACTGAGTCACCCACGCATTGGGGCCCACACCCTATCAAAAAACTCCCTCAAACCCCCGTACGACCCCCCGTACCTACCCTACCCAAAAATTGGAAACCTATAGCTATGTAGGATGTTTCGACCACTAACCTGAAACTCGCACGCCGTCGATCGGGTACCTCGTGCTCCCGGAATCACTCAATCTCCTCTGGATCTAATCGAAAACTCACTGTAGCAGCAGGTACAAATGGGGTGGCAATGTGGGCCCTACAACTATATATAGGCCTTTTTTCCAAACTTCCACTCACCATTCCGAGAGCCCATGGCATTCATTTTTTGAACCGTCTTCAGCCACGAGATCAGTGTCCCACCACCTACATCATGGTTGTCCCTGGGCCACTTTTCATCCTGAGCCCCCGGGGTGCCCTTTTTTCACATCATGACCAGGTACGCACGCGCATTGTCACATTTATCTAATACATGTTCATATTTGTTATTCTCTTAAGATATTGTTCACTTTGGGTATCTGGTTGTTCTCTGTGCAAGTACTTGATCATGCTCTCTCCACATCATTCCTTCAGGTATATACTCAGCACTGGCATGTAGTCTCTCCCGCTGTATTGCATTTACATTCCCAGTCACACCCTCTGATGTTGACCTTTAGGATACTCACTTCCGGATCTACAGTACTCACACCTCTATTTTTGCATATACGGTATTGGTACCCGGTAGCTTTCTTCCCCACATGAGTTGTCTCACTCATAGCACCTTTTTGCACTTATGACACTCATGTTGTTCTTCATTACTTTTTAGGGATGGGAGTCCCAATAGTCTTTCATTATGTTGCAGATCAACCACATACTCCTTCTTCTCATTTTGCTAGCTTTCCCACAGGGACTCCCAGATCATCGCTTTATGCTTCAGTTCTTTTTACCTGCACATCCGCAGGATCATGGACCCTCCATTTCATCCACCATCAGTTTTCCCATCTACGAACCTATCTTCATTTCACCTACCTCATACAGAAACTCGCCAATGGGGCCCCCACCCTTCATCAGTTTTCCAAGAAATTTCTGCCCTCCCTAGGGCACTCATTTCACACTGGGGCACCCGTTTCTGTATTTGTACATTTTTCCCAAAATTATTTATTATTTACTGTACAAACTCCTTTATTCCCAGATTTTTACTTTTGTCGTCACCGTTGGTGACCTTCTTTCCTTTTTGGCCACACGCAACCCATGTCACCCTTGGTTGTAGCATTACTCCTCATTTACCCTCGTCGGCATCGTCTATATCTTCAGAGTACTACCCCAGTCACTTACCATTTATCCTCTGAATTTGTTCACCTTGTCCCGCCTCTGGCACAACTTATCCTCGGTCATGGCGTCCCCCTGACACTCAACCTTGTCACACAGTTGCGGCCACTGTTTGTCTCATACATTCTCCAGCCAAGGGCAGTCTTGAGTCTTCCCACTTTTTGACTTCGTCCATGTACCTCTGCCACTTCTTCACCTTAGTAGATTCCGCGAAGCCCTTTGCTTCTGGGAGTTGTGTCCCCCTTTTGTCAACATCAACACACTTTTCTAGAAGGGCAACAGTATCTTGATTCTCATTTACCATTCCATGAGCGATCTTGGACGACACAGGGGGAACCACCATTGCTCCCTGATGTCGTTGACCCCCATAACATTCGACGCCAACACTCTCTCATGTTGCGGTGGGTCTTACTTTGTGACTATTGTAGTTATTATTATCAGTTGCCGAAGACCTCTGAACTTGGCAGGGCCATCACTGCCCACATCATCATCGCTGCTTGTTACTGCGATCATTGCCTATTATTCAGAGTATGTTCCTTTGCAGAATTGTCTTTTTCCTTTATCATTCCACCCCCGAGGGTGTTGCAGTTGTCTACACCAACATTTCCGTCATCTTTTTTCAGAGTTACATCATACGAGCATGGGGCATGCCCGCCTCGTTTGTACACAGTTGTGTATTGTTACACACCTTGTGGAAGGTCGGGATCTACAGGTTCCTTTCTTCTCCAACGGATTGCTCTACACGATCCCACTCTTGCTCTCCCTTACAACACCATTCTCAGTAAAAGAAACATTGATGGATTTCAGCTATACGTTTTTCTCCTAACCTCATCCATCAGGGGGCATCTGTTATCACTGAAATTTCGTCCACACAGGGTGACAAGAACTCCGCATCGTCAAAACAGGAAAAAAGTCATTCATGGCACAAGATTAATTCCTTAGTAGTGCAAAAGGGTCAAAAAACTATACAAATGACCAAAAATTTGAAAGGCTCTTTACATCATCTGGGTGCACGCACGTATGCGCGTAACAGAAACGTACAAAGCGCGCATATGTGCACAAGGCGCGGTTGTTGGGCGAAAAACCCATGCGCCTGCTAAACGGCGCATTTATTGAAATTGGTCGGCCTCCCAACCACTAATGGATCGGCTCCCAAGTCGATTTGACACCAAATCCGAGCTCAATCCTCATGGTGGGCTGGTCAAAGACCTAATGGTGCCCTAAAGAGCCCCTTTTCACATTCAAAAGAGGTTGCATAATAACCCAATGCTTGGCTATAAAAAGCCATGAATGACCACCATTTTCTCAAGGAATTCTTTGTATTGTTATGCTGCTGAGATTGCTAAGGACTCATTCTTTGGCAATAAACATCATAAGCTGCATTTCATAGGGCTTTCCACCTCTCACTAGAGTGGATAAGGTTAGAGTACTTTCACCCACATTCTTCATCTTTTCATTGTAAGGAGAGCAATCAGTTGAGGGCCTCAAGAGCCTTCCATTGGAGAGGAAAGGGACCCAAGTCCTCTTTCTCCATTGTGTCTTTGGATTTCATCAATAAGATCAGCTTATACATTGGTGATATCAGTCCATTTGTATTTATTTTTCATTTCTTTTATATGCTCATAGTTTCATTTGGTTTTTGTTTAATTCTTGTTTATAACTTTGTAGTCACCAGAAGAGATACTAGTGAAGGATGAAATAACTGGTTATAATGAGGGGTAGAGGGGGAAATATCCCGAAAGAGCTGGCGATACTTCCCAATAGCCACACAAAATCCAATCAAGGTGCGATTGCAGCCCACAATCGCCACCTGGGTAGATGTCCT
>ML807040.1:108712-120983 GCA_009831015.1 Picea engelmannii | reverse complement strand
AAGATCCTTCTAGAAGCGGAAGCTTCTATTAGGTCTTCTTACATCCACCTTATTCTATTTTATTGAAAGGTCTTATTAATATTGACCTTTATTACATCCGAATACATTGATCTACCTATGTGCGGGTTAGGACCTTAACAGGTCCATACAATACCCCCCCTCCCCCTTGCACCTGCCTCCCCTGGGTTTCATTTTGAGGCCCCATCAAAGAAAAGAGTGTGAATCTTTTGAGAAGTAATCCAAGAGTCTAAGGTTGCAGAAGAAAAATGAAGTTGTCAGCATGATCATCGAGGAATTAGAAGAGGTGTGCCTTGGGTGAGATTGAATTTGGAAACCCAAGAATTCTCTTCCAATTTTAGATTGGAGAGGTCCTCGTGACTGATACGTTTGGATTTTAAGAATTTAGAGAGTTGCATTACCGCTCTAGTAGCCACAATAGAAGGAATTGTCCTCTTGTTTTGAAAGACTAAGTTGTTCCTTGCCAACCAAATTTTCCACAAGACAAATTTAGGAGTGGCTTTCCATAGCCTTTTAAAGTTTGAATTGCATTGGAACGATCCCTCGTACTATTTCTCCCAATTTCCCAAAAGGGGCCTGAAGCTTGTCGGCCATATGAAATTTGAACTAAGGCCTCTGAAAACTATATGTCAAACCTGCTTTGTAAAATCACAATCCTAGAAGAGGTGTTGAGAGGTTTCATTATTGTTTTTTCACAATACACATTGGAAAGGACCTAGGATGCCTCTCTTCTGGAGGTTTTCCCGTGGGAAAGAGTCCAAAAAAACATATTGATTTTAAGTAGGCCATCTGGAGACCAAATATTTCGCAACCAAGACGATTTATCTGGGAGGTTTGACTCAGAGAGAAATGCCTGGTAACCTTCTTTGACTGTGTAACCTTTGGTCCCCCAACCTCGACTGTCCTTATTTCTTTGATGTGTTGGAGCCTCCCCTTTTATCTCATTTATAAGAAGAAGCGCTTGAGGTTGAAGAGCGTTAGGAACCTCCCCGAGGTTCCAATATTTCCAGGATTCATCACCATTCAACTCAGATATATCATGAATATTTGATTTATGTTGGTTTGTCAGCCACCTTCTAAGTGCATTGAAGTGTTCATTCTGCTCTAGAGGAGCTAGAGTTAGAATTTTATCCTTCTAGAGATAATTTGTTTTACCATTTCTTGGGACCTAGTAAATATCTTTTTGAAAAAAGGGGATTGAGGTCCTGAGAAGCTTCTAGACAGGAGAACCAAGGGAGATTGGAGGAGGAGAATCCATACTTCTCTTTCTGGTACCTAGCCCATATTTTTTTTTAATCGTTGTGTTCCACCATACTTTCATTATTGTGACTATTCTCTAGAGAATATTTGAGCCCATGGCTAAATTTTCTAATTATCGGTCACGGATTTTGAGTCCCGCATGTTCCTTGGGTGCTTTCACAACCTCCCATTTGACTAGGTAGAATTTTTTAGTGTTGGATTTACCCCCTTGCCAGAGATTTTTTTTTATAAGTTGGGCCAAATTTTTTTTTAATGCCCATTGGAGCTAGAAGCACAAAGAATTGAAATATGGGGACAGAGGAGAGGATTGATTTGATTAGGACAAGGCATCCTGCTGGATTTAACTAAATCTATCCCCAAGACTCCATCTTTTACTTAATTTTCTGAATAATGATATGCCAGTATTCTCCAGTAGTGGATTTTAAGAAGGTTGGCATCCCCAAGTATTTAAAAAATTTCCATTCCTATGAAATGGGGAAGGAAATAATCTGAGAAAGATCCAAAACATTGCATGCATCTATGTTCCAGGAATATATTTGAATTTTGTTTTCATTGACAAGGCCACCCGAGATCTGAGTGAATTTATCGAGGACTAACTTGAATCTTCTATCTATAACTCTTGAAGCTCCTCCTAGAAGATGCGTATCGTCAATGAACTGAGAATGGTTAATTATTTTTACCCATCTAGCTGTGCAAAGACCTGTGATAGTTCCATTGAGTCGATCCCATTCCAAACGTTTGTTCAAAGGTTCTGCGACTAAAGCATAAAGTAGGGGAGACATGGGGAATCCCTTCCTTAGCCCTCTCGTGGATTGAAAGAATGGAGTTGGCCTCCCATTAACTAACAAAAATATCCAAGGATGGGCTATACAAGAGTTTATCCAAGAAATAAAGCTAGGATTAAATCCAAAAAAAATTAAAACAGACTTGAGAAACTCATGATTTACTCTATTGAAGGCATTGGCCATATCAATTTTGATCGCCATTCCCTTTTCTCCATGAATGCGACTTGAGTGGATTGCCTCTTGGACCAGGATGATATTATACCATATTTGCCTATTTACTGCAAAGCCTCCCTAGTTGGGAAAAATTAGTGAGTTGAGAAGAGGTTTCAGTTTTTGGAAATGATTTTGGCCATGATTTTATGAGAGACATTGCAAAGAGAGATTGGTATAAATCTATAAAAGGATGAGGATCCTTTTTCCTTTGGAAAAATGGCCAAAAAGGCCGATTTGGTATCTCCTCCCATGCAATAGGATCTTTGCACATAGCTTAGCATTCTTATGAAATCAAATTTTATGACCAACCAACATATTTTATAGAAATTAATGGTGAACCTGTCCAAACCTGGAGCCTTGTCAGGGTTAAACTAATTGATGGCCTTTAGAATTTCATCTTCCTCCACCTATTTTTTGAGTTCATTATTATCCTCTTATGTGACTAATTGGGGAAAGTTTGCAATGAAGTTTTGGATTAGCTCATCATCCCAATTCTTTGTTTTCGTATAAAGATGACTATAGTACCTGGTGGATTGTTGTTTAATTTCCTCAAAATCCTGTATGGTTTCCCCCGTTGGGAGATTTATTTGCTCAACTTTGTTTTTCCATTTCCTTACTTTAGCTTTATTGTGGAAGAAGGTTGTGTTTTTGTCCCCGGACTGGAGCCAGAGATATCTTGATTTTATCCTCCAAGTAGTTTCTTCATCCCTTAGCACCCTTATATACTCTTTGTGGGATGCTTGCTCAAAATGTAATAGGGAAGGACATACTTCTTCATTTTCAAGGGCTTCCTAGATGGATTCCAACTTTTTTTGTTTTTCCAGTACTTCTTGAAATGGAGAAAGGGAAAAGGATTTTACCTAGGTTTTAATGGTCTTTTTTATGAGTTTGAGATTTTTCTCCTATATGAAAACTGGGTAACCTCTGATCCATTAATTCCAGGTTTTGGTGACAAGAGGGAAGAAATATTATTTATTCATCCAGATGGGATTGAAATGAAAGGGGGAAGGACCCCAATCAGATGCCTTTTCAAAGAAGAGGGAGATGGGACAATGATCTGATCTAGCCCAGGGGATGATTTTATAAGAAAATGAATTAGAGAGGAGCAAGGAGTTGTTTAACAAAAACTGGTCCAGCTTTGAAGCTATAAAACCTGGGCTAGCTCTTCTATTATTCCAAGTGAAGACCCCTTTTGAGGGAGGGACATCAATTAGGTCCAGAGCAGAAATAAGGTCATCCATCTTTTCACGAAATTGGTCCCAAACAATGGAGCCCCCTCATTTTTCAATAATATGCCTTGTGATATTGAAATCTCCTCCTAAGATTAGGTTTGGAAGGGGATCCACTGAAGCTAAGATTAAAAGATAATTCCAACATTCTACCTTTTCCCAATAATTATTTGACATATAAATGTTTACAATGTGATATATCTTACCTGAAGCAAAATGGATTAGCTTGACCATAATCTAGTTTGTTGCTTGAAATATTTCATCTAAGAGAAATAACTCTGAGTTCCATAGTGTGTAGAGTTCTCCTGAGGCACATCTTACACTTATAGCTAAACCTTTATTTTTTTTCCAATCTTTTTTCATTTCCAAAAGAACCTTGGTGTCCCTTAGCTTGGTCTCTCGAATCAGAAGAATTGAAGGCTTTTCTGAGAGTATTAGTTTTCCCAAATCTTCCTTTTTTTCTTTGCTGCTCATTCCTCTGCAATCCCATGAGACAACTTTCATTATTTACTAATTGATTTTGTAGCCCCCCGTTTAGAGGGTTGGGATGTGCCTTTAGCTGTAGGGGTATGGGATTTGACATTTTTCCCATCCTTTTTTAGGATCTCTTCTAGGGTGGGTTGTAGACCCATTTCTTTTTCTTGATATACTTTTGTTTCCCTTTGGTTTGTATTGGATTGTCTACCTACTTTTCTTATAATAATCAGCTCTGAGATTTCTGATTCTGATTATTCTCCTGAGCCTTCTTCTTATTGATCCTCCTTTTCTCCTGGATTGTTGGAAGGGGAGGTGTCCCCTGCTTTGGCATTAGCTTTAACTTGTTCTGGGATTTCGGTATTCACTTGATCTGGGATGATTTTCTCTAGTTCCTCATGATCATCATGAATTTCCCTTGTTTCCTCTTCATATTCTTCTAATATTACTAGATTTGCAAATTGATTTTGACTTGATTCCCCTTTGTGAGTGGAGGTTGTGATTGGATTTATTGTTGGGAAAACTTCTAGATTGGGATGGACCCAGAGGTTGAGCTACTGATTTTCCGGTAGTCTTTTTCCTTTTGGGTTGTTGCCATTGTTCTTATTCCGCTCGAGGTGGTTGATTTGACTTATTTTGAGGGCAACTTTTGGTGAAATGTCCATATTCGTGACAATATTTGCACTTGAAAGGAAATTGCTCGTAATTGACTTGTTGGAGATATGATCAATTATCCAATGTTAATTGGATGGCTTCAGGTAGTCCTTTTTCCATATCTACTTCGACACATAATCTGGCACAAACTTTCAATCCATATCGTGGTTCGGATTGGTTAATATATTTTCCCAAAGTGTTTATGATACTTTTGATCATTTCATCATTCCAACAGTGAAGCGGAAGGAAAGGTATTCTGGCCCATAGAGGAACTATGGAAGGGATATCATTTTCTGGACTGAAATCAGGAGTCCATTTGTTCAAAGACATGCCCTTTTCTCCCATGAAGTAAGGTCCATTTCTAAAGATCAAATCCCTATCCTCCTTATTTTAAAATAGAAAGGGAAAAAAACCTTTTCCACATAATGTTGAGGACATGTGGCCCTGGATCGTGTTTTTCCAGTTTAGCTCCAGCCATTGATTCATAGATATGGGGGAAGGCCATATACCTGTAAATTGGCCTATGAGGTCATTTTCTGCCAGATGAATCACAAATGGATGAGTTGAGGGTGAATGGATGGGAACCTTTGGAATATCATCCATCTTCTTGATGAAACATGAAGGAGGATGATTCGTAGATTTTTTGAGAGAAGAAATTAAGATCTGAAAGGCCTCGATGTCAGGAGGAGGTGGTGAGGACGAGGGCAGGGGGGCGTCACCCCCCACACTGGTCTCTGGCATGAGGCTGATCATAGAAAGTTGAACCCTAGTTGAAACCTAGTAGAATGCTCGAGGAATAATGAAGAACATTTTTCATCTCATAAGGGTAATATTGGAGAAAACATAATATATAGTTTATATATAATATATTGATGCATGGATTTTTCGAGGGTCATACATTTTGACTCGGTTATCTGTTTGGGATGAAATTTTATGTGGAGTTGTGTCTCGAAGAGTTCATTGCCTTTCCAATTGGATCTATCACATTGGACATCATTTCGACACTTTTTCAGGGCCAAATTCCTTCATATAAGGCCTCAAATTGGGGTTTTAGTGTTTTTATGGCAATATTTAATTGTTCAATTATAAGTTATCTCTTAGTTTATGATCTTAATTAGAAAAGTGAGTTGACAAATAGTGTCACACTAGTTAGCTCTTAGTTAGTGGTCATTTTTAAAGTCATGCGAGAATTTTCTAAATTTAGTTGTTTTTTCTAAAAAATAGTTGTTTTTCTAAAATTAGTTGTTTTCAAAAATACCAGATAGTAGTTATAAGAGGTTGACCTTCGATTGTAATAATTAGGATGGAGAAGGAATAAAAGAGATTTATTTTTCCATTCTCTTATGTTTTCATGGTTTATTGGATCTTGTGAATGAATCCCAGACTTTGGCTACATCATATATATATATATATATATATATATATATAGTTTAATATGTTTTCTCTAATATCTCCAGCCACCCCCACCCTCATATGAGGGTGGGAGTGGAGAGTAATATTAGAGAAAACACACACACACACACACACACACACACACATAATGGAGCCCACATAAATTTTTATTATTTTATTATTTATTATTATTGTTTTAATGTTTTATTATTATTTTAATGCATTACATTACATGAACATATTCCCCATACTGGATTGTGGAGCACCTCTCCACTCAATAATAATATAATTGTGTTTGAATGTAAAAGTGTCATTAATAATGAGTCTTTTTTAAGAAACTATGTGAAATTTGTATGATTAGACATTTTAAAATATTTTGATGATAAAAATAATCATCTTCTACTAATCTATAAAAATATTAGTGCATTCTTCCTTGATAAGAGGTTAAATTCCAATAAAAGTAATATGTAAAAGTAGGGGGTAATATTAAAAGGGTGGGAGTGGAGAGTAATATTAATATGTTTTCTAAAACAATGTGTGAATAATGGTAACTAATAATGAGCAGTTAGTTTGATGTGAAGAATAATAGAAGCAACTCTGATGCGAAACCCTAGTTCTTCCGCAGCATAGACAGCTACAACACGAATCCATTACCAGGAGGTGCAATCAACCAGAACTGACCGCGATCACCTGGTGGCCAGTGACACACCGATANGGGAACCCCCTCATACCGTAATGTGGCGGCCAATGACAGATCCGACGTCAGGGCAAGGAGACCCACCTTCGAACCGCCGCCGCAGATAAGAGATCAGCTTTTAGCCCAGGAGCAAGGTATGAGAAAGGAAATGGATATTGAAGCAGGAAATTCCCATCCCAAGCTACCACGGAGTTGGGAGCCAGGTAAATGCATTCCACAACTCGAAAAACCTCCGAGATATCTCATTAGTTCAACTAGGGTTGGAGGGCACACACAATTTATGAAAGAACATGCCCTCATTGGGAAATTCCCGGGCCTTTGGCCCACAGAGAGGGACCTTAACAAGTGGATTAAGCATTGGTGGAATCCCAAAGGAGATTATGAGGTGCAACTTAGCTCCAAGGGTTTCTTCACCATTATTTTATACAATCTTGAGGACAAGGACAAGATCTTTGAGAATGGACCATACTTCTTCAACTCTGCAGGGTTGTTTCTACGTTTCTGGATGGAAAGATTCAGCCCGGACAAAGAAGATTTCACCATGGCCCCCGTATGGATACGTCTATACTCCCTCCCACAGGAGTTCTGGTTGGAAGAGATCCTTATGGGTATAGGCAATACCCTTGGACAATACGTCAAAGCCTCGGAAGCTACGAAGCAGAGAAAATACACATCTTATGCCAGGATCTGCGTATACATGAACATCTCCAAAGCACTCCCTGGATCGGTGACCCTTGAATACCAGGACGAGGACTGGATACAAACCCTAGATTATGAGCACATCCCTTTTAGGTGCAGGAGATGCCATGAGCATGGCCACCTATTTCAGGACTTCCCTCTCATCAAACAAGCTGCAAAGGCAAGTGATACTCCACAGAAGGACGACTTTACCACCGTCACCTCAAGGAGGCGGAACCCCCTGAGAAAGCAAATACTAGATACCAGTCAAAAAATCGCAACCAAAAACTCGTACGAGATTTTGGACCAACTGCCGGAAGAAGAGGAAATCCAAGATCCACTTAAGGACCCTCAACAGAAGCCAACAAACAGCCCCAATATCAACCCCAATCCTGCAACTGGGGAAAACCACACAGAAGATAGAGGAGAAGGGGATGGAGACACCCCAATGCTGATTGACGACCGAGAACTGGCAGGAATAGACCTGGAAAAGCTGGAGGAAGCACTCAACCAAAAAGATCTGCACACCCTCCCCAAAGAACAATTGCGCAAAGTCCACAAAGTCTTTCTAAACTCCTCAGCTGGATCCACGACACGCCTGGGCATAACAACGGACCTGAGCTCTGGTTCGAAGAGAATCCCTCGAGAGAACAAAAGAAGAGGGCAGAAATCGGCGCACCAACTGATCAAGGAAGCCGACAATTTGATGATTAACTCGGGTCAGATCCACAATCTCTCGGAGGGATACCTCCACTCCGCCCCCCCCTCTTAAAGATGAAATTCATCACCTGGAACATCAGAGGATTGAATGGTAGATCCAAGCAAAGGACTCTACGAGACTACATCATAGCAGAAAAACCAGACATTCTGATGCTACAGGAAACCAAATGCCGAGGAGCAGAAGCTGAGGCTATCTTTCACCGTGTATGGAGAGCATGAAACTCTTTAACAATAGATTCAATAGGGGCCTCAGGGGGCCTGGCCATCCTATGGGACCTGCAAAACATCACAATCAACAAACCCTTCACAACGATAAGCACAATAACTGCCCATTTCGAGGTCATTGGATTGAATCAGGAAGGAGCCATCACCAACGTCTACGGGCCTCACCACCATCAGGACAAAGATATTTTTATGCAGCGGCTGGAACTGATCAAAACCCTGACTGCAACACCAAACTGGATCCTAGGAGGTGACTTCAACATGATCTTGACGCTGGAGGAGAAAACAGGGGGCACCAAGAAGCTAGAACAAGACAGTGGTAAGTTCTGAACCCTTATAGACAATCTAAATTTGGTAGATATAGAAACCAACAATGGCACTTTCACCTGGTCCAATCGCAGATCGGGCAATCAGCATGTTGCCTGTCGGTTGGACCGTTTCTTAGTCACTGAAGAGATATTGGAATCAAGCTCCTGTTTGGAGAGCCTCATTCTACCAAAAGCAGGCTCAGATCACTGGCCTATAGCGCTGCAGCTAAATCTGGAAGACCCACCCAGATACAAGCCTTTTTTCTTTGAGAAATTTTGGTTGCAGCATCCGGACTTTCAACGACTTGCTAAATCCTGGTGGGGACAAGCGGAAATAGACCACGGATCCAAAATGTACAAGTTCCAACAACGCCTTAAAAACTTCAAACAAAGGCTGAAACAATGGAATATAAACTATTTTGGCGACATACTCCAAAGCATCAGGGCATTAGAAAGTCGATTGGGGGACATCCAAATTTTTTTTATCTCGGGCTTCAGAAATGCAGAACTAATGGAAGAAGAGGCCCAATTACAGGAACAACTCGAAGAAAGAAGGAAGCAAGAGGAAATTTTATGGAAACAGAAATCTCGGGTGCAGTGGCTCAAGGAAGGGGAGAGGAACACAAATTTTTTTCACAGAGCTATGATACACAGAAGACATGTCAACAGGAATACTCACTTGGAAGAAAGTCAAGGCAACATCATCAGGGAGCATGCCAAAATCGAAGAAGAGCTTTTTAAATACTATCAGGACCTGCTCACGGAACCAAATGTCGACAGAACGGAAGCCATTCAGAGGGTCACGGAGCACATACCGTCGCTGGTCACTCCAGAGAAAAATGCAGCGCTGACATGGCCCATCACCCAGGAAGAAGTCACTCAAGCAGTCAAAAACATGCCTCCAGGAAAAGCCCCCAGACCGGATGGCTTCACCACAGACTTCTTCAGCTACTGCTGGGACCTGATCAAATACGAGGTATGGGAGGTGGTAGAAGAATCATGAGCATCAGGACTGGTACTACCAGCTCTAAACACTACTTTTCTCACCCTCATCCCGAAGGAAGAAAGAGTCACGAACCCCAAACAATTCAGACCCATAGCCTTGTGCAACGTGATCTATAAAATCATCACGAAGGTCATAGCCAATCGTCTAAAACCCATTCTGCCCTTCGTCATCTCAAAGGAGCAAGCGGGGTATGTAGAAGGGAGACAAATCATGGACAGTGTTATCCTGGCGCACGAGATCATCCACTCCCTTAAAACCACCCGAACTCTAGGTATGCTTATCAAACTCGATCTCTCCAAAACCTTCGACCGAGCCAATTGGAAGTACCTTAGAGCTGTCCTAGACTCTTTTGGATTCGATCAGGGGTGGACAAATTGGATCTTAAACCTCACCTCCTATGCTTTCTTCTCCATTCTGGTCAATGGAGTACCCTCCCAACCATTTACACTGACAAGAGGCATAAGACAGGGGGACCCCCTCTCTCCCTTTTTGTTTGTCCTCATGGCAGAAGGCCTGGGACGTTACATCCAGGCAGCAGTTCGGGAAGGTTCCCTCAAAGGCCTTCCCTTGCACAACATCCAGCCAACACCCTCTCATAGCCAATTTGTAGATGACACATTACTTATGAACTCTCCCACGGCCAGGGAAGCCATCAAACTCAACTCCATTTTGTCAGACTTCTCCGAAGCCTCAGGCATGGTGCTCAATTTGGACAAGTCCAAACTTTTCTTCTTCAACACCCCGTCCTGCGTCCAGATCCACATTTCCAGACTTCTGGGGATACCTAGGAGCTCCCTGCCGTCCAATTATCTTGGAGTCCCCCTTGCAGGATCGAAAATTCGCTCCATCTCTTGGGACAGCCTCCTTCTCTCTATCTCGAATAGGCTGAGCAACTGGACCTTTCGACCTCTCAATATCGCCTCCAGATTGGTCCTTATCAGATCAGTACTGCAAGCACTACCTACCTACCTGTTCACAACCTTAGCCACACCCAAAAATATCATTAAAGCCATCAGAAACCTTCAGCGAAACTTCCTCTGGAATGGTCATCAGCCCAATAAGAAATGGGTGCTAGTCAGTTGGGAAACACTTTGCAAGACAAAAATTCAGGGAGGACTGGGACTAAGAGATCCAGGGAAGCTCAATCAGGTAATGGGGGCCAAAATATGGTGGAGATGGCTCAAAAATCCAACAGCAGCCTGGGCACAACTATGGAAACGAAAATATGCCCCAATTACACCGGAGGACTAGCTAATCCGCCACAACAATCAACTACAGGGCTCACATATTTGGAACACAGCTTGGCAGAATCGCAAGCTGATACAGGAGCATGCCTTTTGGGAAATCAGAGACGGCGCAAGCGCCCTGTTTTGGCAGGATTCATGGCATCAACTCAAACCACTGGATGCCATGGAGGAACTATCCGACCTCCAACACGGCCCCCTCGACAACAATGCTCTAAAAGTAAGAAATTTCTGGAAACTTCAATCGCGACATTCAAAATGGAGACAATGGAAACTCTCACATCAAGATCTCGAGATCCCGGATAATCTCAACCTACATGGCTGGCACTCTCAAGCCAAACACAGGAAAATTCTCACAAGAGAGGGACCAGATATTCTGAGATGGGGATACTCAACAGCTGGCACCTTCAGCATAAAGGAAGCCTATCTACTGCAGGGTCAAGATCAAGAACAAAGAAAAGAACACATATGAAGTAAAGTTTGGAATCCGACTCTTTGGCCTAAAGTCTCCACCTTTTTATGGCTCGTGGTGCATAACAGATCCCTAACGTGGGAAAACTTAAGGAAAAAAGGCTTCATAGGACCATCCATTTGTGCCTTATGCTGCCAACAGGAGGAAACCAAAGAACATCTCTTTAATGGATGCCACTACAGTCAAGAGATTTGGGATCACGGAGCGCAAGCCATGCGCCGATCCTACCAAGACCGCAACAACATTAATAGCACAATAGAAAACTGGGATCACAACAATTATAGCAATCCCATACTGAATCTAATTTGGCAGCTGCTTCCGGGATTCGTCCTCTGGAAAATCTGGAAGGAAAGAAATAAGAGAATTTTCCGCTCCCAACCCACCGAGCCAGCAACTACCTGGGAGACAATCAAATCCCTCATTAAAGAAACAATCAGAAGCAAATCATGGACATAAGAAGATCTGCAATGCAGCCCAGAGGAGCGAGGCATTCTACAAAACTGGCAGCCTATCTTTAACAAACAATTGGAGGCAAAACTCCTCAGAATCTATAAACAAGCCCAACCAGCTAGACACCCCCCCCAGAGCGCTTCATGAAAGTAAACTTTGATGGCGCATCTAAAGGCAATCCAGGAACATCGGGATATGGGGCCGTGCTCAGAGACTCCACCGGGGTAATACTTGGGCTGGAAGCGGTATTTTTAGGAGACACAACCAACAATGTAGCCGAGCTAACTGGATTACTCCGAGGCCTCCAAGCAGCCATGGACAAAGGTTATCATCAAATAATCCTAGAAGGAGATTCGCAAGTCATTATAGGGTTAACAACTAAGATAATGCATGGAGGTAACCCTGACAAAGCTTCGCCAAGTTGGAGACTTCAATACCTGCTTGAAGAT
>ML807040.1:86200-96761 GCA_009831015.1 Picea engelmannii | reverse complement strand
TGGGAAGCCCTTCTAACACAAGGGTCAATCACGAGGTCACATTGAGACTAGCAGAGTTACTCACCCTGCTTTGTTGGTCTTGGTGTAGATATTACGTGTATTATGGGGGTCGCTTGAGAGGTATACCCACAATGATGAGTGGAAGCCTTTCAAATTGATTTCAGGCTAGATACCCTGCCCTTGTGCGTGGATCGGATTGTCGACTGCCCCCCTAGGATTTATTGTTGTCGGTGGTAACCCTAGTGGCCTATCTCTTTAGGGTCTTTACACAAGGTGACTGTGGAGGGGCAAGTCTTCACGGTACCTGGAATCGACGTTGGCCAAACTCATTCGGGCTCCTTGGAGGGTATACCCATGATTATGTGTGGGAGCTTGCACCAGGGTGTAAGTCTGTTAAGCAGGTCGTCAACGTAACTTTTCCACCCGCTCTATCTTAGCCCCTTCTTACATTGTTCTCACGACGTTGGATTTCATCACCAACTAGTGCGTTCATCGTGAAAAGGTTTTGTTTGCTTGCTTTCTTACTAGATTTTTAGCGTGTGATGTTTGTTTCTCCTAGAGGACTCTAGATTGGATATTTATTTAATGGCATCAGTTCCCAAAATGACCAATGAAGGAACCTCTGCTCCAGGGGAACCTTTTGTTTTTACTTCTTATGGAAACATTGGTCCTCCTCACATCGCTACTTTGAGCCTTCTAGGTCTCATTATTGGATTACTGGTATGGTTGTTTTCAACTCAGGTAATCCCGAAACCAGTTAGTGCTTCAGTCACAAGCACTTCCCCCCAAGAGCATCAACCTCATGTTGATCCTTCACCTTCTTCACCAATAAGGTCTTCTTCGTGTTCTTCGCTTGCAATGTTGCCTTCCGTTTCATCTTCTTCGTCGGGTGAAAGTTCTGAAGCTAGTAACCCGGTGAATAAGAAGAAGAAGAAAAGAAAGATTAAGAAGAAGAAATATAAACAAGGGTCAAAACCTCCAACCACTGTCAAACATGTTGGAAAACAACCAATTACTATTAGTTGTGCTGAGAGTGTTGATGATGTCAAGATCACCCAAACAACCCGTAAACCCAAGTACCCTTGTAGGCTTTGTAAGGGTAGCCATCTTCTTAAGGAATGCCCTGGTATATCCAAGGTTATAGAAGCATGGTCTACACATCCTCACCAACCCACATCATTAGCCTCTGAACAACATGCTGACAACCCCCTGTCAACCAGTCATGATACCGTTGGGAAGAAGAAAAGTAGAGTCAAGTTCTCATGAATGTTATGCAAAGGGAGTCATCTCACTCACCTTTTCCCTTGTATGGACGAAGCCTCGAAATTACTAGAAGACATGATTGTTTCAAAACCTCAACTTCCAGCTGCTTATAGTAAGATTTCTCTCAACACTCCGATAGTTGATGGAATAATCACTTCGGTCGCTTCACTGGTCAATCCAGTTGATCATGTCGTCAATCTGGTCATGTCCTTAGTTGAACCAGTTGACAAAGTGGTTGATCCGATACCATCCTCGGTCAATCCCACTCTCCCCTCAGAGAGTGAAACCCAAGCGGTCGATCCGTTTCCACCTGTCGACCCCATTCTCCCTTTGAAGAATGAAACTGAAGTAGTCAATCTGATCTCTCCATCTGTCAATCCTACTCTCCCACTAGAGAGTAAACCTGATACTGCCCACATTTTTCTCGTTGATACAGAATCTCTCGTGCCGAGGGGTATTCCTCCTTCTCCCGTAGGACCCCCTCCAAGTAATGAGGCCATCCGTTTTGATTGGGGTGTGCTAACTGGACCTCGTCTTCCCTCTCACATTCCTTTCCAGATTACAGTACAGGTTTGTTGTCGATATGTTCCTCAGACACTGATAGATGAAGGTGCGTCCATTAGTATTTTGTCCTCTATTAATTGGCAGGCTTTGGGTTGTCCTCAGCTTGCGCCGGTTACACAAAATTTGTTATATTTTAATAGAAGAACCTGTCAACCTTTAGGGACCCTTCCCTAGTTTCCTGTAACTTTGGGAGGGAAAACTGTCTTTATTGACGTTATGGTAGTCCAAGACCCCTTGGATTTCACTTTACTCCTTGGGCGAGATTATGTCTATGCCATGAGAGCTATTGTGTCCACTCTTTTTCGTGTAATATCTTTCCCTCATGATGGAAGAATTGTCACTGTTGATCAACTTTCATTCATTGACCCCGACTGGATTGCCTCCCTAAATGGTTCTTATATGCAGACTGTATCGCCCTCGCCACAGGTCAATTATGTGGTGTTGTCGCCCATGGTTTCAACTTCTGATGACTTAGATCCAGTAGTTGACATGGTGATCTCTTCGACAGGGTTGTTAGAGCATGATATCTTTCCTCCTGTCACGACCCTCGACATGGTGTCCTTCCAGAGTGTGTTTCTTCCTTCCAGTGAAGACCTCTTGGAAGCCATGACCGAGTTTTGTCCCTTAACATGGTGTCATTCTAGAGCATTGTCCTCTTGGAATCCATGATCAAGAAGATGAAACCACCCGTGGATAGTTTTTGCATCTCTGAGGCAACCTCATTAAAAAATGAAACAGAGGTCTATGAGCATGATTTTCTGATTTCAATCTCGTTAAAAAATGAAACCAGACTTGAGCATAGTTTTCTAATTTCAAGGTCGTTAAAAAATGAAACCACTCGAGGATAGTTTTTTCGTCTCTGTGGAAACCTCGTTAAAAAATGAAACAGAGGTTATGAGCATAGTTCTTGTTTCTGTGTCAAGCTCGTTAAAAAATGAAATAGTTTTCCCCCTCTCTGTTTGAGTCAAGTCCTTCGTCTAGTATTTTAAGCTTCATTTCCTTTGCCTTTATCATTGGATGAAATGAAGCTTGGGGGGAAATACTTCCAGCGTCTGGACTTCATGCTGAAGTAGAGCCGCTGGTTTCTTAAGCTGGGGGCTAAGTACCAACCATGCGTTGGGAAGTTGCAAGCATAGTTTTCTATGGTTCAAGATTGTGTAAAAATGAAACCACTTACCTCAAGCATAGTTTCCTCTGATTCAAGCTTGTGTAAAAATGAAACCAGGTTCAAGCATAGTTTTGTTTAGTTTTTAAGCTTGTGTAAAAATAAAATCTATCCCAAGCATAGTTTTGTTTTGTTTTGAAGCTTGTGTAAAAATGAAAACAATCCTGAGCTTAGTCTTTGTTCTTTCTCATGCTCATAAATCAATGAGAATGTAACTAAGTATACTTTTATCACTTTTTCGGACTCGTAAAGGTTATATGAAAAAGGACCCCATGGAGTTCCCTTTAAGCTCTTTTCAGACTCTCTAAACATGAAAATATTGTCGAGCGACCTTGTTCTTTTCACGCTCGTTAAAGTATTTGAAGAAAACGTCTGTTGAGCGATAGTTTATCTCTTTTTCGGTCTCATCAGACTACTTTATGAAAAAGGAACTGAGAGAGTTCTCTTTTGAGTGTTTTTCCAGACTCTATAATCAAGAAAAACCTTCGAGTTTTCTATCCTTGGACTCGTTAAATAAACATTGAAAGACCCACAATGGGACCGAACCACCCCTTCCTAGGGTTCGTTAAACATACTCCGAGGGACTCGTCCGAAGGATGAGCTTACATTACAAGCATATGTTATCCTCCTCAAGCTTGCATAAAAATAAAGAGGTACTCACCAGAAATGGTGGGGGAAAAATTGGGAAAGAATTGTGTCTAAACATGTATTCCATGGAAGAGTCACTTTTGAACATGACACCCTTTCACTCTCTTTGTGTCTAGGTTGGAAAATCCACTTGGCTCATGATCATACTCCTTTATAAGATTACAAATTGGTCTGTGATCCCTATTGTTTCCAAGACAGTTGTTGTATCGTCAATATGTTCAAAGAGAAGTTCAACCTAGAAAGCCTTCTATTGTGTTGGCCATTTCTGCTGTCTTTAATCCTTCTATTGCATCGGCCATCCCTGAGTCAGTCCTGAATCACTTGTTACTCTGATCTACATCAAATCTTGTTACTTGTTTCATGTAATTGATGTGGGATACATTAAGGCCCTCCTGTGATGAGTCTTTTCCTGTCGACTTCAACTCATTATCGAGGAATTAGACTTAGAAACTAATTGGTACCTTGAAACTTGCATACCTTAATGGCAAGTTTCCTCGCTTTCGACAGTGGGTTTTCATTATTGACCCCTGATCGGGAGATTCCACCGAGTGTTTGACCTCATCTCATTGATTCACATTCGTTGGATTGTACTAGTGTACCTTGGGAGTCATTGACATTAATGGTGATTTTCCTCGCACTTGTTAACGATATACACTAATGACCGATAATCAGGTGGTTTCTACCATGTTCGACTTCATCACATGTATTCACATGGTTAGATTCGTACTGTAGAGTGGCGGAGATGAAGACCCTGGATATTTTCTGATTGATCCAGGTTGCATTGGAGTATATTTAGTTTGTACTGTTGCATAGATCCACATTGTATGCTCGATGGATATGTTCAAATTTGATTATTTAACACATAGATCCATAGTGTATTTTTGGTGGCTATGTTCAGATTTGAGTCATATCGGCATGGATCCACAGTGTATGTTTGGTGGCCATGACCTGTCTTACTTGACATGGATCTTCGCATGTTGGCATTTATGCTTTGAGTCATTTGTATTCTGAGGATGGGAATGCCTACCTCAGTGATGATGTACTATTGTACTATATTTCCTTGTTTGCTGACAGGTTTTTGACCGACTGTTCCTTGTTCCCTACACACACTCGACAAAGTATTTCAGCTATCACTCTGTTCTAACTTCATACTTTGGGGAGCTCTATGTTACACATTATTTTCGTCATCCCTATGAACATTAATGATGTAAACCTATCTGTTGCCTTCAGAGGGGTCAGTGGCCTGAGTTCCTGAAGAAGGAAGGCAGAAGAAATTTTCCTGAGAAAAGAAGTTGCATTTTCCTTTGGAAAAACCCTATAAGAAGAGAAGTTCGCAAGTTGCACTATGGCTAGGGTGCGAGAATGCCTGATTCTCGCAGGCTGCACCATAGCTGGCTTGCGAGAAGTTTGCAGGTTTCTCTATAGGTAGGGTGCGAGAATGCCTACACGTGGGAAAAACGAGCGTTTTCTTGAATATTCTAGAAGGAGAAACTTCCAGGGTGAGGTGGCATCCGAATGGATTGGATCTTACTCGCTTTCATGATTTAGTGGGATCATCCTAACCTCCTCACCTTATCCTCTTCAAATTATAAAAGGAGAGGATCTCTCATGGATAAAGTTAGCTTTAGCTTTTGAGCTTTGAAGCTTTTGGAGCTTTTTGGATTTAGCCTGGGATTGTTAGCTTGGTTAGAGTGGCTTTGAGATTTGTTTTGTCAAGATAGATTGTGAGTAGTTATCAAATCCATGGTCTCAGAATCCTTGGAGTGAAAGTGTGTGGGGAATGAAGGACAGTTGGAAGGGACCTTACGACATCAAGTCCATGGTTGTAATCTCTCTTTCACATTTAATATGATACAATAATATGATTCTTTCCTATAAAGTGTGTTGTGTTTTATTGTATGATTCCTTGATCACATACATAGGTTTATATTGAGTTTATGCTATTGCTATCACTTTGGTTGGTTGTGTTCTTTTACAGGATCATCATTGTATGAGCGTTGGAATGGAGCTAGGATGGCGATGGCGAGAGGAAGCGATATTTAAATGGTATGTCACCCATCCCTCTTAAGTTAGTAAATTCAATATTTAAAACTTAAGGAAAGCGTCATGTTCTGGTGTGTTTTGTTCTAGATCTAGGTGGATCTAGGGAGATCAGTTAGTGTCCGCACTTACCGATTAGTCTGATAACAGTTATTAACTCCTCTGATCTGTTCAGAGGAGTTAATAATAACTCATCCCAGTAGATCAGAGGAGTTTTTTGTAAAACATCCAAACACCCTCCAAGAATTTAAAGGCCATTTCGAGTGTTTCTCAGAGGAGTTAATATAAACTCCTCCGAACTCATCGGAGGAGTTAGTATTAAATCCTCCGACTTGCATTTAAAGTTGTTTGTCTTTCTCAAAGAATTTCCCAAGTCCTTCACAATCCCAATAGGCAATTGTTTTCTATATACAAAGAACAACATGTCTTGAACAATTCTCTATGAATTATTTCTAATGACGAGCCAAATATATATCATTGTATGTAGGTTCAGAGATGTCACCACAAAAGAAAGAACAATGAAGCCAATAGGAATTTGGAATTGAACCATCTGACAACTCTCAACAGACAACATATGCGGAAAGTATTAGGACTGTGTATGATGTTACAACAAGAATTTTAGACAAAGAAGGAGAGATTTTGAAATGGGGGGAATTCTATCACATGTTCAAGAAATAAAACTTTTCTATAGAAGCAGAGGACCCAGGCAAACTCTGAGCATTTAAGAACATCATAAAGTTGGGAATCTTAAGGGTGGAAACACATCCAATTGTATTCCCTTGTGCAGATGTTATATCATAGATTTTGAAGAATGCATACATATAAAACAAGTATATCTTTAATGCAAGAAAGGAACCAAAAACTTCATTCAAGCCTGATTATCTAGCCAAATTTTATCACCTAGAGGTCGGAAACAAAAAATTAGGAAATCAGCTCCTTAGCACGTTGGAGCTCACCCCAAAGGATTTGTTCCCCACTTGGTATAAAGGAGATAAACAATTAAAATATTGGATCAAAGGTTGATATCCCACTACCAATCTAAGAATACCATACCAATATATGGTAGCCATGCTGTGCAGGTTGATGGGGAACTAGACGCAACACAATTTCCTTTGCCTTATCTTCCATTAATTTATTTCTATGCAGATGTAGGCGCCTCATTCAACTGGGAAAACACATTATTTCAGAATCTTAAAAGTGCAATTTCATTTGTTACATGAGCACAACCGGGTAACTTCCCCATTTTTCATACGGCTTCATATCTTTTAGACATAATGTGCATAGATCACAAATACCCAAACATGGGATGGAGTTGGTTGCCCGCTGATGCTGTTATCCATATTCAATGCAAAGTACTATGGGAGAAAAAATACCGAACATATTATCAAAGGATCTGTGAACACTTTCTCGCACCACTATATGAGTTCATTTTTTTCACCTCCCCACCATTTATGACCGATAAGGCCATAACAATTATAAGGAAAATTGTGGATTGGTATCTAATTGATCATGCTACATATATCAAGATATATGGTGTGATGAAACTGTCTCATCTACTTCCTAGGTTCATCCCAGATAAAATTGTACTCCAGGAAGTAGCATATCAGATGATCATACATGGGATCAGAGGAATGTTGTATAGATAGAAGAAATCCATCTGGCCTCTATTTCTTCTTTTCATTGGAAACTACTTTTTTGGAAACACCAAACAGACCTAGACAGACGCAGACATCTTGATCTCCTACCATTTTGGAGAGGAAAGATTCAGGAGACATGATCCCAAGATCATCTTCATAGCATGAGACTGCCTATGATAAAAGTAATGGGAAGAAGAAGGAGTACATCATAATGCCAAAACCTATGATAAGGTTATTTTTAATAGGTGAGGTCAACCAAGAGGCAGGATTGCGGAGGAAGAAACTACAAGAGAGGCAGCCAAAAAAGATGTAGAAAGAGATGAAGCCGAGAGATCTTCTCCCGTATCTCTCTCAACCCATTTAGGTTATGTAGAAGAAGAAGAAGAAGAATCACCAACCAATAAAAGATGAGGGACAAAGAGAAAGTGTTGAAGAAGAAAAATGATGCTAAAATGAAGAAAAATTTGGAAGCTGACAAGGAAAAGGCTATTGTAGAAAGTGAAGCAAGAGAAAAAGCCAAAGCAAAATTCGCTACTGAAAAGGAAAAGGAGTTAGTTGAAGCATCAAGCATAATGGAAGAATTAGCAGCAAAGGAAGCATAAGATAAAGCTAATGAAGAAGAAAGGTAGAAGAATGAAGTAGAGGATAAAGAAGAAAACATGCACCCAATGGACTTGGATGTCTATGAAACATCCACTATAGGTGCAGAAACATAAACAACAAGTAGTGTGTTGGGTCTCGGACCTTGGGAACCTTTTCGGTCGACTGAGATAGTAGACATACGCAATTTCATGTACGATATCAAAATGGGTCGGATTGTACAAGAAAGGGTTAAAAAAAGTTCTAGCAGCAGAGGGAGCTCCTCTATTAGTAGTAACCTAGGTGCCCGTTACAAGAGATGCCAGGGAAAACCCTGTGGAAACAATTAGGGAAGGATTTGCATTAATGGATGAAACTGTAGATAATATGCAAAGGTTGTTCCAATAGAACGACGAGAAGGAAATAAAGATCAAAGATTTAGAAGAGAAGCCTCAACAAGTAAGGATTGATGAGAAAAGTCTTCTCAATTTTAAAGCTAGTGTGGGAAAAGTGAGAAATGATCTAGAAGGAACAATCATCGATATGTGTGCCAACCTGCATCTCTTCCAAAACATAATTGCAGTAGTGATTGAACAAAACAAAAGGATACAGATGCAGCTAACACAATACACCATTATCCGGGAAGGTATAGAAAACATCGATACTTGGATAGCAGAAAATCCGGATGCGCCTGCAGAATTATACAGACCCTCGAAATCAACAAGGAAGAAAAATTTGTTTGTAGGTGGGGCAATGAGAAGAAAAATAAGTTACCAAAGTAATGGGGATTTTCTCTAGAACTCACAAAATTGCTCAAGAGTTGGTAAGACATGGTTGGCTCCCAATGTTAGACTAATTTGGGAAGAGTTTAGTCATGGAGGAATTAGTGAATGCAGTTCAAGAATGTACAAGTAGAAAGAGACAAGTAGCTGAAACATCAACTTTCCTCTCAACCGATCTTATTGATCAACATTTGATACAACCAACGAAGCTCCATACTATGATACAATCTTACATGACAAAATTGGAGAAGGACATGAGTGCCTTGGATGATAGCGTGGTCATGATCGGAGAAATGCTGGAGCAATTATATTATAGGAGGATTGAGTCACTTTATAACCAGTTGGAAGTTTGGACGACTTATCTCCAGAGTAAAATACCATAAGAAAAGGACAAACCATTGTTTTTTCTTTTGTCTTTTCCTAACCACCTCAAGTTTCATCCTTTTGTGCCACTTGTCATGAGAGAAGGGAATGTGAATAGTTTGTAATTTCCTCTTCAAGAGGGGTGCAAAAAGGAAAATAGGAGTTACTATTATTGGTATAAAAGAGACTAGAGACTCTAAAATATGGGACTTTTGGATTTTCAAGCATTGTATAGACCCAAGAACTATTTCAAGAACTTATACAGTGTTAATGAATATTGAGAATCCCTCAAGGCCAATAGTTTTAGAAGAAATCCTGTGTAGAAAATGATCGAAGCTTTGAACTACTTCAATTGAGGATGTTTGTTGTTTCTATGGATGGTAAGAATGCTTTGTTTGATGTAGACGAATTCTTATGCAATCTTAATCACATTTTTACAATATTGATATTTCTTTGAATATTTTCATGCCTTGAGTTTTGTGAGTTGTTATAGTATATGTTAATGTAATCTGGACTAATATGATTATATACTTATATATGATATTGCTTCCAATCTTTCTCTTCTTATAAAACTAACTGCATTAAAGTTGTTTTAAGGTTTGGTTGCATTATAACTCACTAGTTACTTTAGCTTTGCTCCTAGCTAGGACAGGTTAGCATAGATTAGTGATATCTTAGGTGTATTTACATACATGGTATTCATCTACATCTATGCATTGCATCCATCCTCGCATCGTTACGCTGAACCTTAACCGGTAGCAAAAATAAAAGTTAGCAATAATGGCATCTGGGCCAAATTACGGATGGGACTCCTAAGCCAAACGATGTATAGTCTAATTGGGACCTTATATCGAGGAGTACCCCTTGTTGTTGTCGGGAGAATTTGGAACCCTCAACAGAATTGGCGCTATAAGGAGGGCCATATTTTATGGCTTACATACATGACTTAAAGAATAATCGAAATCATTCTTCAACGAGTAATCCCAGCTCACAAGCTACTTTATTTCCTCGAACTGATTTGGAACAAGAAATTATTTACTAAGACTTGAAACCAAATTTCAGAAGTTCTTCTGAGAGTTCAGAAATGCACTATGAAACCTGGTTTCACATACCTCGAGAAGAAATTCATGAAAACCATAGAATCTGTTATTACCCTATATTTCATAGTATCAGATGGTGATTGAAATTTCTTCCTTCAGTGATTTTATGTGGTAAATGATATTTCATTCTGCAAATAATTTCCCAAAGGAAAAAGGAAAGAAAGCATAAGCATGGTTTTCATTTAAAAATATACCCTTAGTTGATTAAATTGGGTTATTATAGCATGGGAAAATAAAATTATATTGTAAAGTCTTAAAATGCAAGTTTGGCACTTCACGACGCATGTTTTTATCCTAAGTCAGAAGGTGGCATGACAATTTTTCAGGTAGCACTTTATCCTTACTCTAATATCATCAACGAAATCCATCATCGCCCAGATCTACAGTCCTCAATGCATTTCAGACCCCCCCGACCTTTCT
>ML807040.1:20973-86174 GCA_009831015.1 Picea engelmannii | reverse complement strand
GGGTGGTCCGAAAAGTGGTTTTCCCCCACCTAACGTGGTGCCTCATCATTATTTTGGACTCCCCCCTCTCAAATCTACTTACCGCGTACTCCCCCTCTAAAATATGCCTAAATCACCATTCGATACCGCTCCTCTCCCTACTCAACACATGTCCTCCACTCACTCTTGCGCCTGTTCATACCCCTCACTTCCCACATTTTCTCCTCTTCTCTCTACACGCCACCTGTCCTCCACACTCCCAATAATATCTCACCTACTGCTTATCACCTCATCCACCTCTCTGACTACTTTCCCTACACGTCACCTCCCACTCATACTTCCCCTCTCACCACGTGCCACCTGTCCCCTCATTCTCGATACCGTTTACCTCTCCACCTATATTCCTACCACTGACACTCCCGCATCTACTCATCCCATATCCATTGAACACTTTCCCCCATGTCATCCTATTTGTAACCAATCACATATTCCCCCATGACCGTTTGACCGACCAATGCCCCATAATGAGCCCGCACTGAGCTAAGTTGTCACCGCTATCACCCACCTTCCACTGTAATATTTGCTCCTAGAAAAATTACTTGAAAAGATAGATGGCAAAGTTTAAGGAGCAGTAAACATATCACGTGGAGATATTTGCAGCAAAAGACCAGTAGGCGATAACAAATTCCATATATTAATGCATAATACTTGCAAAAATAAGCACAATCATCAGTAAAGACCAACAACTCAACAAAAGTCAAAGAGACAGATCATCAATGATTGAAGTCAAATCAACACTAGGAGTTCAAGAAGATATGAAACAGTTCCATATTGTCGTAATTAGAGATACAGTTAGTTTATGACATGATCCTTTATAAACAACTTATAAATACTTCCCATTTCAAAGTATTAAGGGTTGGGACCTGTTCATAGGATAGGATCAATATTGTAAGACAACCCACATAAACACCATTGATCATATTTTCAATTATACAATGCAACATTGAAGGATTCTTGTGTCAGATTGTTGGTGATGTCTTTCCCTCTTTGTCAAATGTTTTCTTATGCTATGTAATCATTTCATGTATTTCCAATTACAATCATTAAAAGAAAGTCAAAAGAGCATAATTTATCTTATATACTCTGTCTCTGGTTTTTTAATGATCTATATGTTTTCATCTAAAATTGAGTGAAGGAATTCTTATCTGCTCCTCTACTTAGTGGAATTTCCCCTCTTTCTCTCTTATTCGTTTCATTTAATCTGAATAGATCCAACAATTTTACTACCCTTCCTTGCAATATTATCCTATTAACCTTGTATTTGATTAATTCAAAACTGTGACTCCATTTTCCCGATGGCCCTCCCTTCTTGTTCCAACCAAACAATTTAAAAATCCAAACCCTACACTATCATAACTAGCCTAAAATTTCCAGCAAACAAAGATAAATCTCACAGAGAGATCCCTCTTCTAGTCTAGGAGGGCTAGATCTTGGAATCCAAAGTGTTTTTGTGGTTACCTTTGTCAACTTCTTCCTCATCCTGAGAAATTACAGAGTGCTAACATAGTGGCGACCATATTGGGGGAGAATTTTTATCTTCCTCATAAAATCATATCAAGTTCCAGATCTGATTACTGATGGTGGACAATGATCAAACACAAGAAGGATGAATCATCTACCTGGAAACTCCAATTGACTCCAAATCAAAGAATCCACTGGAGGAAGAACCTGAAACGTGACAATACAATTTGGAAAGATCATGTATTCAAGTTGGAATTTTATGCAAGACATCATAGGCTTTATTTTTAATTATTCCTTCTCTTTTCCTAATCCTCGTCAAGACCATATTGCTGAGACTTATGATAATCATACTCAACCTGATGAGACTCAAGAGATCAAGAATAATTTTACAAATTCTGTACATACTCATGCACCTGTTAAAATTCCAGATAGATACAAGCCTCTTGGCTTACCTCCCATAATCCATGATTTCCTTGCAAATTATCACAAATATCTTCCTAGGTTTGATGGAGAATATGGTAATTTCACTGCTGAAAAACACATTCAGGGTTTTGAACATTTTCTTGACCTTTTTGAGGTTAAACAAGATGATGTCTACATTGGAATTTTTGCTCTATCTTTGCTAGGTAAAGCTAAAGAGTGGTTCAAAAATTTGTCAACTGCAAGAATTTGTGATTTTAATCAGTTTGTGAAAGTCTTCCTTGATAAATGGGTGATCAAGAGGAAATTTTTTCTCATTTTAGAAGAATATGATCATTTGAAAAGACAACCATGAGAAATAGTGGAACACTTTTCAACCAGGTTCAACCAAGTCTACCATTCAATGTCTGCTGATATAAAACCTCCTCCTGGTTTAGCTCTCATACACTACCCGAATGCCTTTGATCCGGAAATGGCATTTCATTTAAGAGAAAGGAATACTACATCACTTGAAGAAATGTAGAACAATGCAATAGGTGTAGAAGCTAATTTGCTGATAAAAAAGTCAAAGTTGAAGGAAGAAGAAAGGAAGAACATAAAGAAGGATAATTTGACATCTTCAGAAGTGAAACTAGACATTCTGGCAAGCACAATGAAAGAGATGATGCAAAAGATTATCATGAGAGATGAACTTTTTGTTCACAAACACCATGTCCCACTTGTTTTTGAAAAAGAAAAGTTACTGATCTAAATCATTTTGCTGTTAATTCTTGTTACAATAGATTAGAAAATGATTATTTTATGTATTCATTTCAAGCCATGGACAAAGATGAAACTCAAAATCAGCTTGTGGAGGAGCAATCAGTTGATCTAATGTGTATGTTTGATGACATTGCTTATATGGATGATCTACCCAAGTATAATAAATATAATCATGACTACATCAAGGTTGACTCTTCAAAGCAATCAACAACATATTTTTGGGAGGAAGAAGCTTAGTTGCAACAACTCAAATATGATAATCAGCCTGTGTATATTAATCATGACAACAATGATGCAAATGCAGAAAATTCCAAGTAAGTGAAAATTCTTTGCCCTTATGCTTCTCCTCATTTCAATTTCTGAGAGGAATCTATAAGCAAGCAGAGCGACAGGTTGTCAATAGTAGGAATGGAGAATTTTTTGATTTGACAGTTGAGGATGTCATTTGTGATATGGAAGTTGTTATAGCTCTAGAATTATAGCCCTTGAGTTACATTAATTTTCAAACCATAGATGAATTGATGTAGCATGATTTTGTACCATTAAGTTTTGGTTCATTTCAGTTTTTGAAGAAAAATGTTGCTAATATATCAGAAGCAAGGACTGGTAATCCTATAGAAAATCATGTAGCCTCATTGGAATCATTGCATAATAAATTGTAGTAGTCTTCCCACTTTCTCCAAGATCCAATAGTTGATATGTTGGATAATATATGTATCCAAAGTCCTTTTCCATTAGCTGACTATGAGCCTAAAAACAGATATGATAAAAACTTGATCAGGCAACCGACTTCATTGTCTTGTTCAACAGGAGCCTCATTACAAATCTCTTCTGAAAATTTGTTGTTAAATCAGAAGTTGTATGATGATATAGATAACATATGTGTAATATCCAATTATGACCTTGAATTTTCTGAATACTTCGAACATCAAGAAATAGGTTATGTCTATTATGATCCAATAGCTATCTATATGGAGGAGTTTTTCACTTCAGAATTCCAATCGATTCCCAGTGCCTCTTTTTTTTTTTTATGGTTCCAAATCTCTCTATTGTGAATATCAAACTAACAATCAGTTTCTAGTGCCCTTGCAAGCTCTAGTTCAGAGTTTTGTTAAAAATAGTGAAAGAGTTGAGTTATTGGATCAACTGTTGGATTGGCTTCACTGGAATTTTTCCATTACCTAATTGAGCAGTAATTTCAACAGGTTAGAATATGATTGTATATAAATAAGCTTACTAGGTAAGCATATTTTCAGTGTTCATATTTTCAGTGTGCAAATAATCTCAGTGCTAGGAGCATTTTTAAAGAATCTTTTAAGTTTCAGTTAAGATTTCAGTACACAGATCAGATTTCTGTTTGAAATTTAGCCATAGAGGTTTCATGACAGAATAGGTCGAAGGATTGGGATCATCCCAACAGATCAAGACACTTAGTATATGATGTTCTTGACACCTCACAAGGAGAGCACCATCACCAAGTGGAGCCACTATTATAACCCTATATTTCATAGGATCAAATGGTGATTGAAATTTCTTCCTTAAGTGATTTTATGTGGTAAATGATATCTCATTCTCCAAATAATTTCCCAAAGGAAAAAGGAAAGAAAACATAATCAGGGTTTGCATTTAAAAATATACCCTTAGTTGATTAAATTGGGTTATTATAGCATGGGAAAATAACATTATATTGTAAATTCTTAAAATGCAAGCTTGGCACTTCATGACACATGTTTTTATCCTAAGTCAGAAGGTGACATGGTAGTTTGTTAGGTAGTACTTAATCCTTGCGCTAATATCATCAACGACATCCATCATTGCCTCGATAGATCGTCCTCAGCGCATTTCAAACCCCCCAGACCTTTCTGCCTTTAACAGTGGGGTGGGTCCAAAAAGTGGTTTTCCCCCACCTAACGTGGCACCTCCTCGTTATTTTGGACCCCCCCTCTCAAATCTACTTACCGCCTACCCCCCCCTCTGAAATCTTCCTAAACCACCATCTGATACCGCTCCTCTCCCTACTAAACACCTGTCCTCCACTCACCCTCTCGCCTGTTCATACCCCTCACCTCCCGCATTTTCTCCTGCTCTCTCTACATGCCACCTTTCCTCCACACTCCCGATACTATCTCACCTCCCTCCTATCACCTCATCCACCTCTCCGACTACTCTCCCTACACGTCACCTCCTACTCATACTTCCCCTCTCACCATGTGCCACCTGTCTCCTCATTCCCGATACCGTCTACCTCTCCGCCTATACTTCTTCCTACCACTGAAACTCCCGCATCTACTCATCCCATATCCATTGGACACTTTCCCCCATGTCATCCTATTCGTAACCATTCACATCTTCCCCCATGATCATTTGAACAACCACTGCCCCATAATGAGCCCATGCTGAGCTAAGTTGTCACCACTATCACCCACCTTCCACTGCAAGCTTTTATCCCGACAAAATTACTCGAAAATACATATGGAAAAGTTTAAGGAGCAGTAAACAGATCACGTGGATATATTTGTAGCAAAATACCAGCAGATGATAACAAATTCTAGATCTTAACGCATAATACTTGCAGAAATAAGCACAGTCATCAGTAAAGACCAACAATGTAGCATAAGTCAAAGAGACAAATCATCAATGATTGACATCAAATCAACACTAGGAGTTCAGGCATATCTGAAATAGTTCTATATTTTTGTAATTAGAGATACAATTAGTTTAGATTTTTATGAAAATAATGTTGGATTAGGTTGTCATTGATGCCAAAGGTTTAATTAATTGATTTCATAAGATTGATGTCAAGTGATTGATTGATGTCAAGTGATTGATTGATGCCAAAGGATTGATTGATTGATGATTGATGTCAAATGTAATATGTATTGTCCTAGATGAAGATGGATCAATGAGTTTTCATTGACACATGATGCATAGATGAATATGGATCGATGTGGTTTCATCTGTATATGATGCATTGTTGAATTGATGTAAAGATGAATCATTATTGTCTTATCATTTTTGATGAGGACTACAAATGTATGAACTCCAAAGTGGCCCCCTTATGGTGAAATCTCTCACGGGAAGACACTTTGTGGTTGAGTTATCCTTGAAGTATGGTTGGAGAAACCATGCTTGAATGTGGAATAATGAGATGAAGATCAATGAATTTTTCAATGGAACTATCCTAGATGGATAGTGCTTGTCATACCATTTCCGATGGGATGTGGAATGTCACATAACTCCTCATGGTTTGAGAGTTATGGCCTTACGAAGATGAAGGACCCTTATATGTTGGCTTGAAGCCCCAAGAGGTCAAAGAAGTCAAAGTGCTTGAAAAGAAGAAATTATTATTTAAATGGTGACAAGTCAAGGAGGATTATTTAAATAATAAAGTGAGGTGACAAAGTCAAGGAGGAATATTTAAATGATAAAGCAATGGAGAAATTTCTAATTATGGAAAGTGGTTAACCCTAAAAATGTGGAAAATATGTTAAGTGACCTAGAAATAGGTCAAGTGGCCTTGAAATGGGTTAAGTGACCTAGAAGTGGGTTAAGTGACCTAGAAGATGCTTCTAAGGAAGCTACTTGGAGAGTATAAATAAGAGGTAAGGGTATCTTGTGTAAATTATCTCTTGTGCATCTCTTGAGCATGTATTGAAGATATATTCTGAGAGAGAGAGAGAGATGATTTGAAGGATCTCATGGATGCATCAAAGTTTTGGTAAGTCTGAGATAATGACGACAAAAGTCTCGAACGTTCATAAACCCTAGTTTCTGAGGTATTCACGAGCTATAGTGAGACAGGGCGCATACATACACGGGATGTATGAGGAGAGGGCACATACAATGGATGACGTCATGAACACTTGTGGTTGAGATGATGATAGGCTCTTGAATACTGAAGCAGGTTCCAGATTTGCATTATATGGGCTCAAATATGCCATAGAAATTTTGGTATGGTTACATTGTTGTCTTGATGGATACTCTTGCTTGTTGTATGGTGAATGCTTAAGGCATTCTTGGTATGGATGTTGTGATGTGGTTTGTGTTGGTTGATGGAGTGAGAAACACTCTTATTATTCAGTGCTAATATGATTGCTATAGTAGGTTGATTTCTTATACATGATTGAGTAGCATTCATATTGTATTGTTGAGGAGCATGAGTAAGTTGTTGGAGAGATTGGATGTGTTGTGACTGGTTATGGTTCATATTGGATAGTGAGAGACATAAGAGAATGTGATTGAAGGTTGTAGAGGATCTGAGTGTGTGATGAAAAGAAAACCCTAATTGATCAGAACTGATACACAAGTTGTAGTATAGACTGGCCACGTACATACACAAGTTGTACTACTGGTAGGGTGCGTACATATGCGTGTTGCACTACTGACAGGTCCCGTACCTATTGACAGATTGATATCTATTGAGGATTGTTTCCTCATCTCAATTGGTGATGAGGGTGTAAGACGACTCTTGCATTATAGATCTGGTGCTCTTGTAGAGTTGTACTCTATTCAGTTGTTGCTGATAAACCCAAGGATTGTAGTTCGTAATAAAAATAAAATTGTACATACATCTTGTGTTCCTTGTGGTGATGATTTTTTGATGATATTTCTGATACATGTTCACATTTAACTGATTATAAATGACAACAATAAGTAATGAGTAAATGGCGATTCCTAACTAATGAGTTTTGTGAAAGGGAAGTTTTGGGAAAAAGAGTCCTACACTATTCACCCCCCCCTCTCAGTGTAGTCGGTGTGTCCAACAAATAAATCCTGCTCATTTATGATAGGATCCTTTGTAAAAAAATTATAAATACTTCCCATTTCAAAGTTTTAGGGGTTGGGACTTGTTCTTAGGATAGGATCAATATTGTAAGGCAACCCAAAAAAACACCATTGATCACATTTTCAATTATACAATGCAACATTGAAGGATTCTTGTGTCATATTGTTGGTGATTTCTTTCTCTCTTTCTCAAATGTTTTCTTATTCTCTGTAATCATTTCATGTATTTCCAATTCCAATCATTAAAAGAAAGTCAAAAGAACATAATTTATCTTATAGACTCTGTCTTTGGTTTTTTAATGATCAATATGTTTTCATTAAAACTGAGTGAAGGAATTCTTAACTACTCCTCTACTTAGTGGACTTTCCCCTCTTTTCCCTCTTATTCATTTAATTTAATTTGAATATATCCAACAGTTTAACTACCTCGCCCTGCAATATTAGCCTATTCACCTTGTATTTGATTAATTAAAAAATGTGACTCCATTTTCCCAATGGCCCTCCTTTGTTGTTGCAACCAAACAATTTAAAAAACCAAACCATGAATTATCATAACTAGCCTAAAATTTCTAGCAAGCAAAGCTAAATCTCACAGAGATATCCCTCTTTGAGTTTAGGAGGGATAGATCCTGGACTCCAAAGTGATTTTTTGGTTACCTCTGTCAACTTCTTCCTCATCCTAAGAAATTACAGAGTGCTAACCGAATCACTCGTGCTTACACAAAATTACTCGAAAAATTAACCACAAGTTATGCACTTCCTAGAAGAAAAGCTACCCATGTAGAACATCCTAACACAAATCCTTATTTTTACATCGATTATGTAGATGATCTTATTGAAACCATGCTACACGAGGTTCCAGTACCCTTAAGTAGAGTTGCGTGTTTCCTTACGGATCCCGAAGAAGAATAATTTGAAGGTGAACAACCTGAAATTACCTTAGAACAAATAATGGGAGAAAATAGGAACCACAGAGAGTTCATACCATGATGGATAACCCAAGGGGCTTTAAATATGGTTGGAAAAGTTCATGAAATGCCAAGGAAATTCGATAGAATCTTACCTAAAATTTGATCCAGACAAACCCAGATCCTTGAAAGATCATATAAATAATTTATTTTTGGCCATACGTCTTCAATTAGTACAACACGAAGATGTAGTATGTAGGTTATTTCCTTATACTTTTTCTGGGAAAGCCTCTACTTGGTATTTCATCTTACCTGTCAGATCAATTACAAACTTTGACAGTCTCGAAACAATATTTATGAGGAAGTTTGGAGAGGAAAAACAATTACATCTCTACATAATGAGCTAGGAGCGATCATAATGGACAAAAGGGAAAGAGTAAACGATTTTAACCAAATGTTTCTAAATGTATTGATTAAGTTTCCCCATGAGGTATCTCCCATTCAATCTTTAGCCATTGAATATTATATAGTTTCCTTAACCCCATCCATCGAAATGTTTGTAAAACGATCTAACATAAACACATTGGCACTAAAACTTGATGAAGCCGAAACTGTGGAAAGATAATTGTCAGCATACGACCAACATCCCTGCTATGAGGAAACTAAGTCGGCTGGGAAGAAGCCATTGTTATTAACTAAATCACCTGACAAGGAATCCAGGGATATTTACAATGTGGTTAAAAAATTATCAAATGAAGTGGTGGACTTAAAAAAGAATGTTGGTGAAGGATCATCCAAACCCTGAACTTTTCGCCCATTTTTTAAGAAACTAGAAAACTCACCACAACCATCAGAACCCTCACACATGGCTTTCAATCTAGATAGTTTCAGTAACTATAATTTTTTCTCTTACCATCAACAAAATCATCCTGAACGAACGTGTCCTCATTGGATTAACTCTATGAAATTGGTAATAAATCAGTTGCTAGATCAACATAGTTTAGATGATGAAATTCATGCACTATATCCTTCTGATACTACTAATGAAGCACCCTCAAAAGAAACTATACCCTTCTGGGATTGGTGTGTGGAATCTGATGATGAACAAATTGAAGAAATCCTTGCCGGAGATACTCAAGTTGTAAAAGATGCTGCCTTGAAAGGTTATAATTTGCACAACAAAGGTCCACCATCTGGAAATCCTTCTCTCAAATGAGAAAACATGCCTCTCAGGAAAATAACACCTCCCCATGTACTCCCAAAACCAAGTAGTACAATTCTAGAAAAAACCAATAATAAAACAGACAAGAATGTTGTAGCAAATAAAGATAAACCACACACATCTAGCATTGTTGAAAATAATGAAAAAGTTATTCAAGGGAAATCTGGGCAAGTTAATAATGATTCAAATTCACACGCCCTAGATTATAATGTAATTGAAGACATGAAGAAAATTAAATCTAATATCTCCATTTTCGATATTTGCTCGCTTCCAAAACAACATGACATTCTACATGACGGTTTCAAACCCCAAGAGACTCGAACATAAACTATTGCAACTGCTAAAATATTAGCCTCTGGAAAAAATACACCATAAATCCACAAGGTATAAATAACATCTGCTATAAACGCAGTTAGAATGGGCACTTTTTCGAAATCGCAGATACCACCTTTCCTGCTTATGAAATTTTAAATTTCAATGTTCATAATTGTTTAGCATATTATGGTGCTTCTTCTAACATTATGCCTTTTTATGTTTGCCAAAAGATAAATGTTGTCCCACAAATAACAAAAACCGGGATTATCCAGTTAGAAAAAACATATGTTAAAGTGAAAGGGGAACTTAAGGATGTGTTAATTAGACTGTCGTTTGATCCAATAGTTCATCAGACTATAGACATAGTTGTGGTAGACATCCCAGAAATTTACGGTCTCATCTATGGTTTCCGTATAAAGGTAAAGAAAATCAAATTTGGGTTATCAGTGAATCACGCATGAAGCACACAGTGAAAAAATTAAAAGGTAAAAATGAACCCGTTATCTTTGATCATTCCATCCTAGGAAACTATTTTTCCGAGACTGATTGTGGTATTTATGAAACTCAGACTTATCAGATACCATCTGAACTACAATCAAAATTCTACCCACGAGCACATAATGGCATTTGTCCTGTACTTACTAACTTAGGATTTAGTTTTAGTAACGAAACTAACGCCCCAAACATGTGGGCCATGTTCTTTGACGGTTCTAAAACTCAAGATGGAGTCGGCATAGGATGTGTACTGATCGACCCCATTCAAGGAAAAACACTCATATCATGTCGATTAGAGTTTTAATGCACCAACAACATTGCTAAACATGAAGCCTTTGTGCAAGGTCTCAAGAAGGCCATTGACCTCGAGGTAAAACATCTGAAATTGTTTGGTGACTCAGAGATTATTGTTTGAAAGGTAATAAAAACTATTCATTTCCTGTCTTCGTATATGAAAGCCTATCAACAAGAGCTATGCAATTTTATTTATTCATTTAATGCATTTAATATGAATTCTATACCTCATGACCAAAATGTAGACGTTGATATTTTGGCCAATGCAACATCTAGGTTTATGCCTCGTGACAATGGTTTTTCAATTGAACTTATGTTTAGGCCATCCGTACCTAACAACGTCACAAGTTGGAGAGTATTCGACTATGATTCTCAGATTGTTAAGTTCCTTACTAGTTCATACACGTTCCAAATCTCAATGATCGATGATGAAATTCATCAACAAGAGCTGCAAGCTTATCGAGAAAAAATTGATAAGATCAAGACAAATTGTGTCCCAAAGAATGTTTTGACTCTTGAGAATTTATTTGATTTACAATCTAAGTTCAGGAGGCCAACTAATATGAAGACCAACAACTCCATGATGATGCATTTCCTTGTCAATTTGGGAACATATGAATAGCCTAAGTATGTCAACCTGGGCACCTACTATTCAGATTAAGAAAAACATACGTTCATAGAATTATTCAAGAAGTATCGAGATGTTTTTTCATGGACATATGACTACTTGAAGAATTATGAAACACGAATAATACAACATGTGATTCCCATCAAAGAAGGAATCAAGCCATTTCAACAAAAGATCAAGAAGTATCATCCTACTCTCAAACCTATTATACAAAATGAACTCAAGAAGTTGTTAGATGCCCGAATAATTTTTAAAGTAAGACATTCGACTTGGGTATCTAATATGGTTCCTGTGAGGAAAAAGTCGGGATAAATAAGAATCTGTATATATTTCATAAATCTAAATCGTGCTTCCGACAAAGATAACTATCTAGTTCCCACAATGGAATAAATCCTACAACTTGTCTCTAGATATCAACTATTCTCATTACTAGACAGATTTTTAGGATACAACCAGGTTCTTGTGGAAGTACCAGACCGATTAAAGACTACTTTTCGAACTAAATGGGGAACTTATGCTTGCAGAAGAATGTGTTTTTGTCTTATGAATGCAAGATCTACCTTTCAAAGAGAAATGAACATTGCTTTCATAGGATTAACCAGTCAAAGCATGGTGGTGTACCTTGATGATGTTACAGTTTGTTCAAAAGAAAGAGGAGACCAACCAAAGCATCTGAAGCAGATTTTCGAGCGTTGTAGAAGATACATAATTTCATTTAATCCCAAGAAAATTGTAATCATCGTTTCAAAAGGAATATTTTTGGGACACATTATCTCAAAAGAAGGAATTTTGGTGGATCCAAAGAGAACCAAATCCATTTTACAAATTTCTCCACCGCACAATAAGAGGTCCATCCAATCTTTTTTTGGCAGAATTAATTTCTTCAAAAGATTAATTCTAGACTTTGTCGAGATTGTAAAACCTTTACAAAAGATGATTAAAAAGGATGTACAATTCAAATGGACACCTCTGGAAAAGGAAGCATTTGAAAATATTAAAATCGCTATAACCAATGCACTGTCTCTTCGGAGTCCTAATTTTTCAAAATATTTCCTGCTATATACATTTACATCTGAGCATTCACTAGCAACGATACTCACACAAAAGGATGAACAAGGAGACAAATACCTTGTTGTTTTTATGAACACTGGATTGCAAGGTGACGAAATGAATAATCCTCTGATGGACAAGCAAGTTTTTTCCATCCATAAAGAAATCAAGTAGTTCAGACCATATATCCTAAAAATTCATACTAATGTCATCGTCCTACACCCTGAAGTGAGATCCATGTTTATTCAAAAACAATTGGGTGAAAGATGAGGAAATTGGATGATGAATCTGCAAGAGTATGACCTCGAATTTAAACCGTCCAACATTGTAAAGGGTCAAGGATTGTGTAAAATAGTAACCCAAGGAGCTGATGTTGAAGAACAAGAAGAAGATGGTTGGAAAGATGAATAGATCATGTATACACAACAAGTTCCATAAATTCCAGCCATTGAAGGATCATGTTACAATGATCTTAAGTATTATTTACAACATGGCACCATTCCATATTATATCAATACTAAGAAAAGAAGAGTGTTGCAGCTGAAATATTTACAGTATCAATTATTACGTGGCATCTTGTTCAGAAAGAATTACGATGGAGTATTGCTCAGATGCCTTGAAAAATAAGAAGCGGATAAAGTGTTAAAAGATATGCATTGTGGACCAGATGGTGGTCATTTATCAGGAGACACAACATCTCATAAAGTGCTAAGAGCAGGTGTAGCATCCTTCTCTTGCGCACACCTAATTGGAATAATTCTTTGAGGGCACTTGCGTGCAAGTGATCTGGTTCACTATATGATTGACTGATTCGATTATGGAGCATGATGATGCTTGTGGATTTGATGATATGTTATTTTATGATATTTTATCGACAAGTGATTTTGACTTGTTTTTCCTGAGTGTGCAGAAGTCTGGACCGAATAAGGATTCCTATGGCATTGATGGGCCTCCTTGGACTCCAGATTGAGTTAGGGGGTGGACTGTTATGTTTTGAGTGTTTTTTATATTGCATATGAGACATATGGATACTATATTATGATGTTGATTTTGATCGCTGACATGTTTCATTGATGGATGCAAGTAGACGATAGCTTGCCAACCAGACTCACATTTGGAGTAAAGGGGTAATGCACAACAACTAGAGACATTGAGGGAGAGGTTTGGAAACAACCATGCCACAACCTGCTAGCACTCCCATCGTGGCTCGAACTGTAGGTTAATGATTACCTAGTTTGATATATCCACGATGTCGTGAGGGAAGATTGTGACAGTTGCTCACAATGATTCTAAGGGTTGCGCAATAAGGCAGGGTCCTTATTCCTTAGAGGCCCTTAGTCTCCCATAAGGTCACCTGACAGAGTATTGACTCTAGGGGTTTGACGTCTACCAAAATCATTCAAAAGGCAAGTGACACCCTTGGAGCACGTAGTGCATATTGAAGGGCACGTCGCGTAAATAAAACATGAATGCAGGCGAGTGGCACCCTTGGAGCACATAGTGCATCTTGAAGGGAACATCACGTTTTTGTTAACATTGGAGAGTTAAAGAATTTAGTACCTAGAAAACCATGTCTCCTTAGGACTTGGCCAACCTTAAAATGAATGTTGTGGAGTAAAGATAAATAATTATAATTTTCCCTTAAAAATTGTCGCCAAGCCTAGTGAATTTAAAACCTAGGTCTAAGTAGAACATGTGAACAAAAAAAAAAACTAAATGGACATTTAACAAATAGGGGGTAAAGAAAATTCAAATATTAATAATTAAAGTAAAATTTTAATGAAGGATTAAATTATTAAAAAAGTGAATTGTTGTTTATGTGTAAACTTGTTTATTATGAACTTAGATAAAAAGGGAAACTTAAATAAAAGGGGAAACCTAAAGAAAAAGGGGAATGTTGAACATAGTAGGGAATCTAGTCCTTGAAACTTTCTAATTGTGAACTCAACTAGGATTTAAGAAAGATGCCAGTCATTTAAGAATTGTAAGGGAATAAAGGGACACCGAGGAGCGTTTTTAGGAACGCTTTTAGGTGGGTGAGGAAAATAGGAAAAAATTAATTAATTAATTAATTAATTTCTAGTGCAACCAAGGGATCAAGTGACTTGTGTACGGGGGAGGTTTATCCTAATTAAATTTAATAAAAATAATCTAATGAGGGCTTGGTTAATTAATCACTAAGAAAACTCTATAAAAAGGATGGCGAAGGAGGAGTATGGATAACGTTTGGCAAGCGTAATTTTATGCCGTTGGATTTCAATCTTAACTGATTTTTTCTTGTGGGAGTTGGGATACCCTACTTGTATAACAAGTGGTAGATCGATCTTGCGAGGTGAGCTAGGAGCTATCCTTCTCTAGTTTGTGTGCATGGCCCCTTTGCGGCTCAGGGGGCTCAGGGGGAAGAAGAGTACCCCAAGCATTGGCTGGGAGGGACCGGTGAGGTCTCACTGGTTGGAAAGCAGGAGCTGGATAGAGCGCAAACATGGGACAATGACTTTGGATTCTTTGCCTTCAGATACGATACGCAGGTGTAAAATTTCATTGGTAAATTAATTAAAAATTTCCTATGTTCATTGGTAAATTAGTTAAAATTTTATGTGGATGATATTATGTCCTACTCTTGTGCATAAATGGTTGGGTTTTCCTTCTCACGAAGTTATGTGGGTGTTGATGAAGTTGCATTCTTGTTGATTTATCTTTTATTAGCTCACCAATCGCAAGAGTGGCCTAGTAAGAAAGATTCTCAACAATGTTGAAAAGCTACATTTCTGTTAGCCTTTAGTAGCCTCTAAACATCCATCTATTCATTGTGTAAAGTTTCTGTTAGATTTTAATAGATAATGGAGAAGTTACCCTTGTTTAGTCACTAATTCGTTTATCTCCTCTTTGCCATTGAATATTGGTCTGGTACTTTTGGTTTTTGTCTGGATTAAGATAAAGTTACTATTGTGGAAACATGGTGTAAAAACACAGTTGTGATTGGCGATAGTCCCATGATGTGGGTGTATTATGTCCATATGAAAGGTTCATGGGTTTAACAGGTATCCTTAGGGGTATGTTTTCATAGGGTGAAAAGGTAACTTCATACTCATGTTCTCATTGTGGTTAGTTGTTTGAAGGTCTTGGGAGATTGCACAAGCAACTTGGGAGATCACCGAATTTTTTTAGACACGACCCTCTGTTTGAAGTTCATTTATAAATAATTCAACTCGTGAGAAGTAGGTCTTGCATGGATAGTAAAGTTTAATAGATTTTACTGGAATATTCTTTAGGGATCATTCCTCTGCTAAATCACACGTTACTTTGTTATGTTAAATATGGATTGATTGTTCACTCTAAATTTTGTGCTATCTGGGCTTCTTCTTGATATCGTTGATCTCGTTCGTCTTCCCAGTCATTGTAAGGTTGTTGTTCCCTATTGTTGTACTGTTGTTGTTCTATTCGCTTCCTTCTATCATTTTCTTCCTGTCTCTGCCATGCGCACAACATTTTCTTAAGCGATTTGTTTTTGTCAAACTCACACCCCATATTATGGCCATGAATATAATTATTGTGATTCTATGTATGGCAAAGAATCAGCTGCATGATGTGCTAGTATGTTAGGTCGCTATGTTGAATGTTGCGTGATTTGTGTGCATTGTGTTCGTCGTTGAATTGGGATGCTTGATTGTATTACTGACATTACTTACTTTGTGCTTCAAAAGAAAATTAAAAAAAATAAAAATAAATATGGTACTTGTTATGCATCGCTCATTGTCGTAGAAATGGGATTCATTACATATGGTATCAAATTCAGTTCGACCGACGACTTGGGATCACTACGACTTCTGTTGATTAGATACTTGATTATAACTGTCGCTAATTAAATTGGTTTTTTTTTCATGCAGGTAATCATGGTTAGAGGACACCGTGGAGGCAGAAGACGAGGCACTAGGGGAGGAGGCACAATGCTCCCAGTAGCATCCACGCCAGAGGGGTCTAAACCCTAGGGAGAAGAATAGGTTGTCGGGCATGAACAGGTAGTTGTGGGTGATGTGGTTGGGCTGATGAGGTCCTTTCAGAGGATGTCAGAGGAACTGATCAACCATTTGGATATACATGAGTCTAGAGCATCGACACCTCTTGAGGGTCCATTGCATGCCCCGGTCGGTATTGATAACATTCACCACGAACTCGAGAAGGTCAAGTTTCTTGAGTTCTTTAGTGCCCTAGACCGCATAACTACCGAGGCATGGTTGGAGAATATGGCGATGTGATTTTCACTTCACGACTATACCTACAACATGAAGGTCTGCATAAAAGTATTTTAATTGAAGGGGAGTGCTCTTCTATGGTGGAAGACACTCCTGCCGCAACTGAACATGGTCGTCGAAGATGTGTCATGGGAACTTTTCAAGGAGCGTTTCTGGGAGAGGTACATGTCTAAGGAATTCATTGAGCGTCAACTCAATGAGTTCAACACTTTGGGACAGGACGACCGCATGGTGCCCGAGTATGAGGCCCATTTCATGGATTTGCTTCGGTATGCTCCTCACCTAAATACCAAGAAAATTAAGGTCAAAAAGTTCATGTTTAGACTTAATGTCAGCATTCGTACAAAGGTGAGGATTCATATGCCTCAAACCTTGCACGATGTTATCCAGAAGGCCCTCATAGCAGAGGAGGAGCTCATCAGTGAGGCTCAGAGTAGGACTTCGACGAGACAGACAGGATCGATGACATCTGGTGCGCATCAGCATCAAACACCAGTTAGACATCCACCAGGGTATCGAGGCACTCCGAGAGGATCCACCTTCACTACAGCTCAGAAACCAGTGCCTAAAAAACAGACTCCCTACAGAGGACCAAAACATCAACAACAACGTACACCACAACAATAACAATTTAGGCATTTTCAACAAAACAGACCATGGTTTTAGGTCGGTGGCCCGCCAACTTCTGCATCAGGGACTAGGAGTACTGGACCGAAGATAGGGTGTTGTAAATGTGGAGAGCCACATTACCAGTGTGATTGACCAGTTGAGAGGACCAGAGCATACACATCAGTCAGACCCACTACCATGGGAGATTTGGTCAAGGCCCATCAGATTCATGTAATGGTGAATAACCACTAGGAAGAGCACCAGTCTACTGTGCTCGAGACATCAGGTACCATGCCTGACTAGACCCTTAGTATTTTGATAGATCCATGTGATATAGAGACTTTTATTTCTAGTGCAATGATAAAAAGAATTAAGGTAAAGGAAGTCGAACAAGACGAGTTTAGCTTTGTAGAAATGGCTTCGGTATCCAAACAGAAGGTTGGAGGAAAGGTTACGGGATTTATCCTTAACCTGGGATATTTTGTCACAAGCAACAACCTGTACATCATGATATTAGGGTCTTATGACGTCGTGATCGGTATGGACTGGTTGGAATCACATGAGGCGATACGCAACTGTAAGATGAAATGGTTGAGCTTGGTCGATGATGAGGGACATATACGCGTGATTGTAGGTAGAAACCAAAGAGTTTCCCTAAGGTTCATCTCTTCTCTATAGCTACGGAAGAGCATGCACAAGGGATGCAAGCTATATGCAATCCTTGCGTTAAATGAAAAAGGCGTGGAAGAAGGACTAGAAAACCTTCCGGTAGTATGAGAGTTTGTGGATGTCTTCCTAGAGGAGTTACCAGGGTTGCCACCTGAGAGGGATTTGGAATTTACCATCTACCTAAAACCAAGAATTGAACCGATAACAAGAAATCCTTATCAGATGTCGACCCCTGAGTTCCAGGAGTTGAAAATGCAACTAAAGGAGTTGCTATATCTAGGACTTATATGTCCAAGTGTGTCACTGTGGGGTGCACCTATTATTTTCATATGAAAGAAGGATGGGTCGTGGAGACTCTGCATTGAATACCATCAATTGAACAAGGAAACAATCAAGAACCAGTATCCATTGCCAAGGATTGACGATCCATTTGATCAGATGAAAGGCACAACAATTTTTTCGAAGATCGACTTGAGATCAGGGTTTCACCAATTAAGGATCAAAGAGGACAACATCCATAAGACCACCTTTAAGAAGAGGTTTGGACATTACAATTTTACTATTTTACCGTTTGGATTGAAAAACGCCCTAGGGGTATTTATGAGTTTGATGAACGGGGTGTTCCGCGAATACTTGGAAAAGTTCATCCAATTATTCATTGATGATATTTTGATATATTCTCGAGTGATGGAAGTGCATGATGATTACTTGCGTGTGGTACTACAATGTCTATGAGAGAAAACATTGTTTGGGAAACTGTCGAAATGCTCATTTTATCAATCAAAGATTCATTATTTAGGGCATGTCATCTTCGACGAAGGTATCTCTCTGGATCTAGAAAAAGTAGAGGCTATTATGGAATGTCATACGCCGACGAATTCCCCAGAAGTGCATAACTTCATGGGTTTAGAAGGATACTATCGACGGTTCATCGAGGGTTTTTCAAAGATAGCAAATACGATTACAAAATTGCAGAAGAAGAACAAGAAGTTTGTTTGGAATGAGAAATGCATGGAAGCATTTCGGAGTCTCAAGGAGATGTTGACTACAACGCCTATACTAATGTTGCTGACATGGATGAGGACTCGTTGGTATGCACTGACGCATCCAAGGAAGGCTTAGGCAGAGTCTTGATGCAAGATAGTCGAGTGATAGCTTACATCTTGAGAAAGTTAAGAAGGCACACGGAGAACTATGCGACGCACGATTTGGAGTTGTTATCCATTGTGTATGCCTTGAGAGTATGGAGACACTACCTTATTGCATGAAAATTCAAACTAAAAACAAACCACTGTGGTTTACAACACATTTTTATGCAAAACGACTTGAACACACGACAAAGGCGTTGGTCGAAATTTCTTAGCGAGTACGATTTCGAGATTACTTACATAAAAGGAACAATGAATAGAGTGGATGATGCATTGAGTCAGAGACAACACATATTTTTAATGATGCCTCTTCAGACGAATCTACGTGAAAAGATTCTAATTTTATACTGCGACGATGACTGGAATAAAGAGGTTAAGAAATTTATCGGACAAAACACCATGATGGTACCCAAGTTTGAGGGATTTACTATGGACAACGATAAACTATTGATATTTAATAATCGAGTTTTCATACCACCCAACAACGAGTTGAGGAGTTCGATCCTAAACGAGGCTCATAGAGTAGTGTACATGGCTCATCCAAGAGTCATGAAGATGAGGGAAAACCCTAAACCCTTATTCTTCTGGAAAGGAATGAATGAGGGCATAGTCAACTACGTGGCAAGATGTATAGAATGTCAGCATGTGAAGGCTGAACATAGACATATGACAATATTATTACATCCACACGCTATTTCGTAATCGAAATGGGAGGTCATTTTGATGGATTTCATTGTTGGATTGCCCCTAACGACAAGGATACATGACTCGATTTTTGTAGTAGTCGACACTCTGACGAAGAGTGCTCATTTTATTCGTGTGCATACGACGTATCATGCACCTGACATAACTAGAGTTTTCATCAGCGATATTGTGAGGCTACATGGTGCGCCTAAAAGGATTATATTCGATAATGGATCGATGTTTACAGGACAATTTTGGACTAGTTTCCAAGAGGCCTTGGGAACCCAACTTAACTTTAGTATCGCGTATCACCCTGAGATAGACGGTCAGACCAAACGAACAAACCAAATATTGGAGTATATGTTGTGTATGTACGTAATGGACCAACATAATCATTGGGAATAATTCTTTCCACTAGTAGAATTTTCATATAACAATAATTATCAAAGCACCATTAAGATGGCACCATTCGAGTTTCTTAATAGGCAACCGTGTTGGATGCCTTTGAGTTGGGATTGGCTTGAGGATAGTGTCCTGGTGGGACCAGAAGCGATCCAAGAAATGGAAGATCAAATGAAAACAATAAGACAAAGGATCAAGGAAGTGCAAGATCGATAGAAGAGTTATGCCGATGCGCATTGTGTTGACTGTAGTTATGAAGTTGGCGATCGAGTCTTCTTGCGGGTGAAACCACACAAGAGTTAGATCAAGTTTGGAAAGGGTGCTAAAATCTCCCCTAGGTTTGTGGGACCCTTCGAGGGTGTGGAAAGGAAGGGACACATGGCCTATCGACTAACATTTCGTGATTCATTGAGGCATGTGCACGATGTTTTTCATGTATCTATTTTGAGACATTAGGTTATTAATCCTACACATGTGATTGACATGAGTTCCTTGTAGGTATCAGACAAGGGTGCGCTCACGATGGAGCCAATCCACATTCTAGACCATCACATTCAACAGATACAGTGTTGAACAGTAGACTAAGTCAAGGTCTAGTGGGACAACTATAGTCTGCACTCGACGATCTGGGAGGACACACATGAAATGCATCAGCAATTTCCATTTTTGTTTGATAGCTAGACATACATATATTGTGATGTGTTTTATTTCGACACTTATATACTGTGAAATTTAGGGACAAAATTTAAAACAAGAGGGGGTGGATGTAGCATCTTGCTCTTACGCACACCTGATTGGAATTATTATTTGAGGACACTTGTGTGCAAGTGATCCAGTTCACTATATGATTGACTAATTCGATTATGGAGAATGATGATGTTTGTGGATTTAATGATATGTTATTTTATGATATTTTATTGACAGGTGATTTTGATTGGTTTTTCCTGAGTGTGCAGGACTCTGGACCGAATAAGGATGTCGATGGAATCGATGGGATTCCTTGGAATCCATATCAAGTCAGGGGATGGATTGTTATGGTTTGAGTGTTTTTGTAATTGCATATGTGACATATGGATACTAGATTATGATGTTTATTTTGTTCGCTGACATGTTTCGTTGATGAATGTAGGCTGGCGATAGCTTGCCAACCAAACTCACATTTGGAGTAAAGGGGTCATGCACGACAACTAGAGACATTGAGGGAGAGGTGTGGAAACAACCCTGCCACAACCTACTAGCACTCCCGTCGTGGCTCAAACTGTAGGTTAACGATTACCTAGTTTGAGAGATCCACGATGCCATGAGGGAAGACTGTGATAGTCACTCACAATGATTCTAAGGGGCACACAATAAGGCAGGTTCCTTATTCTTTAGAGGCCATTATTCTCCCACAAGTTCACCTGACGAGGTATTGACTCCAGGGGTTTGAAGTCTACCAAAATCAGTTAAAAGGCGAGTGGCACCCTTGGAGCACGTAGTGCATCTTAAAGGGCACGTCGCGTAAATAAATCATGAATGCAGGCGAGTGGCACCCTTAGAGCACGTAGTTCATCTTGAAGGGCACGCCGCATTTTTTTGAATACTGGTAAGTTAAATAACTTAGTACCTAGAAAACTATGTCTCCTTAGGACTTGGTTAGCCATAAAATGAATGTTGCGGAGTAAAGATAAATAATTATAATTTTCCCTTAAAAATTGTCGCCAAGCCTGGTGAATTTAAAACCTAGGTCTAAATAGAACATGTGAACAAAAAAAATAATTAAATGGACATTTAACAAAGAGGGGGTAAAAAAAATTCAAACATTAATAATTAAAGTAAAATTTTAATGAAGGATTAAATTATTAAAAAGGTGAATTTTTGTTTATGTGTAAACTTGCTAATTCTGAACTTAGATAAAAAGGGAACTTAAAGAAAAGGGGAAACTTAAATAAAAATGGGAATGTTGAACATAGTAGAGAATCTAGTCCTTGGAACTTTCTAATTGTGAACTGAACTAGGATTTAAGAAAGACATCAGTCATTTAAGAATTGTAAGGGAATAAAGGGACACCGAGGAGAAATTTTAGGAACGCTTTTAGGTGGGTGAGGGAAATAGGCAAAATTGAATTAATTAATTTCTGGTGCAACTAAGGGATCAAGTGACATGTGTACGAGGGAGGTTTATCCTAATTAAATTTAATAAAAATAATCTAATGAGGGTTTGGGAAACTAATAAATAAGAAAACTCTATAAAAAGGATGGCGGAGGAGGAGTATGGATCACGTTTGAAAAGCATAAGGTTATGCTGTCGGATTTCAATATTGACTAAATTTTGCTTGTGGGAGTTGGGATACCCAACTTAGATAATGAGTGGTAGCTCGACTTTGCGAGGTGAGCTGGGAGATAGCCTTCTCTGGTTTGTGTGTGTGGCCCCTTTGCGGCTCGGGGGGATCAGGGGGAAGAAGAGTACCCCTAATATTGGTTGGGAGGTACCAATGAGTTCTTAGCGGTTGGAAAGCAGGAGTTGGATGGAGCGCAAGCGTGGGACAATGAATTCAGATTCTTCACCTTTGGATACGGTACGCAGGTGTAAAATTTCATTGGTAAATTAGTTAAAATTTTCCTGTGTTCATTGGTAAATTAGTTAAAATTTTCTGTGTATGATCTTATGTCCTACTCTTGTGCATAAATGGTTGGGTTTTCCTTCTCACAAAGTTATGCAAGTGTTGATAAAGTTCCTTCTTGTTGCTTTATCTTTTATTAGCTCACCAATCGCAAGAGTGGCCTAGTAAGAAAGATTCTCAACAGTGCTAAAAAGCTACATTTCTGTTAGCCTTTAGTAGCCTCTGAACATCCATTTATTCATTGTGTAAAATTTCTGTTATATTTTAATAGATAATGGAACAGTTACCCTTGTTTGGTCGCTAATTCATTTATCTCCTCTTTGCCATTGAATTTTGGTCTGGTACTTTTGTTTTTTGTCAGGATTTAGATAAAGTTACTATTGTGGAAACTTGGTACAAAAACACAGTTGTGATTGGCGATAGTCCCATGATGTGGGTGTTTTCCTTGGGTGTATTTTGTCCATATGAAAGGTTCATGGGTTTAATAGGTATACTTAGGGGTATTTTGTCTCAAGGCTCAAAGGAAACTTCATACTCATTTTCTCATTGTGGTTAGTTGTTTGAAGGTCTTGGGAGATTGCACAGGTAGCTTGGGAGATCACAAAAGTTTTGTAGAAACGACCCTCTGTTTGAAGTTCATTTATAAACAATTCAACTCATGAGAAGTAGGTCTTGCATGGATAGTAAAGTTTAATAGATTTTACTGGAATATTTTTTAGGGATCATTCCTCTGATAAATCACACGTTACTTTGTTAGATTAAATATGGATTGATTTTTCACTCTAAATTTTGTGCTATTCGGGCTACTTCTTGAGATCGTTGATCCAGTTTGGCTTCTGAGTCATTGTAAGGTTGGTTTTCGCTATCGCTGTACTATTGTTTCTCTATTCTCTTCCTGTCATTTTATTCCTGTCTCTACCGTGCGCACAACATTTTCTTAAGAGATTTGTTTTAGCCAGAATCACACCCCCCACCAATCTGTTAACTGTCTCAGAGTTGACCTCTCTTGATGCCAATAATGTCCTCACACAACACTCTACATTCGAGGAATATTTTGTCTGTATTTTTAATCTTTTTATTGGTGTTTCCTTGTTGTCAACTTAAACACACCGACACCCTAAGAGAGCTTGACCTCGCCCAGTGAACGGGCCCTCTCCATCCTGTAGCATCGCCTAGCCTGTGTGTCATTCCAGTGTCCTTCCTCACCCTCACCTGTAGCGAACTATGACTTAGCGTGATTGGGGCATTGACTCAACGTCCAACCTGAGTATGGCAGAGATGAATTAAGGCAGAATTAAATTATACATTGGTAATGGTAGTAATAACTATCACAACTGCTAATATAGCAGTTGGAGAAAGCCAAAAGGTATCGGCTGGAAAAGAATTTATTAAATTTTATTGTTGATTAACAAATAAACCGTTGGATTTCATTTATCTAGTGTTAATATTTTAATTTCTGTTAATCACTTACATGACAGTGAGTTAACTATCAAAGTAATTTTTAAATATGATTAGGTAAATGTAAAAAAGTAAACACATAAACATATGTCTTTATAATAGCTAGGAAGTTAATGATTGAAATCACAGCCATTATTTTGTGTGACTACTAAGAATATTCCAGCCATATTTAATCCTGTTCATAGAAAACTTATTAAGCACTAAACCCTTATTAAATCTGCCCATTATCAATAGATGTATGCCTTTCGACGTAATTAAATTGTAGGGTACAATTTCCTGACATGGGTACTTATGACTGTAATGGTTTTAGATTGTAATAATTGTGTGGCAGTGATTTACTAAATGACAACGATTGTGTATTGACATAAATAATAATTGTAGAAGTTCAAATTGGCAGTATATATATATTTTAGTGATTCTGTGTATGGTAAAGAATATATATTATTTTGATTACAACAATGAAATTTATGGACGTTGGATTCATGGAAGGGGCTATCTATTACTGTAATTATTGCTCATAATAGTTTTATTTGTTTTTATAACAGGGAACTAAATAAGGAACATATTGAAATCATCGATGTTGTTAATGGAACCCTTGTATGATAAATAGTAAGTATTATTATAAGTTGCTCCATTTTTCATAATTTTTAAAGGGTAGTATTTTAAAAATAAGGTAGAGAAGCCTAGCTATATGGTAATTATAATTTATTAAAGAAAAATAATAATTGATAAATTATGAGATACTTCAGTGCTTTGCGATGTTTAAAGGGTTGTCTTAAAGAAAAGAAAGTAGTGAAGCATGGTTTATTTTTAAAAAGTAGGGAAGTATTTTTATGAGTTTTTATATTAGTGGAGGTTTGATACTATGTGCTAGAATAGTATTATGATGGTAAAATGGTAATTTGATACATCGATTGTTGCAAATTTTAACCCTGTATTGAATGTAGTTACATTGCACCCCATTTAGCTTGATTGAATACAATTCTCTCATTATAGTTTTCGTATAATGTATGACAGTGCAAGTTGGATTTTGGGAAATGTTGGATTTTATTTTTTGGTTGAAGGTTTAGAATTATTTATGTTTGCGCATGGGTTCCTAGTGCGCTTATCGCACTGTGGCGACACGATTCCTTAAGATTGGATCATTGCATGTGTTGATCGAGAAGAGCATATGATAACCTGGATTAGCGTCATGTGCCTCCCGATGTGGAAGATGTTGTTTATTGTAATTGATGTTTTGTACATTGTATTGTAACGTTTTAATGTGATTTGTCTCTTGCTCACCGGGAAGGTTCTAGTTACTCATGTCATTGATGTTGTTTGTGTTTGGTTGATTTGATGTTTTCTTTTAGCTTAGTAGGCTTGGTCTTTCTTGTCGGGTGAGATGTAGACACCTCCTTGTTCCTCAGAACAGTCGCCAGTCTTGAGATCTTAAATGGTCAAAATCGATGGGAACCTAGGCTTGAGCGTCGCTTATGTGTCCTGGAGGTCGTAACCATTACAGGGTAGGACGGGCGGGTAGTTGTGTCTTTTCTTCATCTGATTGAATGTTGTATGTTGCTGCATGATGTGATGATATGATAGGTCTCTATGTTGAATGTTGCGTGATTTGCGTGCATTATGTTCGTTGTCGAATTGCGATGCTTAATTGTATTACTGACATTACTTTCCTTGTGCTTCAAAAAAAAATATGGTGCTTTTTATGCGTCGCTCGTTGTCATAACGATGAGGTTTGTTACAACATGATACTACTATCCCACTCTCTTCAAGGATGCTCACGTGTACTCGAGAATATGCAAAGCATGTAAAAAAGTAGCGAGGAGAGAATGAAATGCCTCTTTTCCTATCCATCCTGTAGTAGTGGAAGAACCATTTGAGCAATGGGGCTTAGATATTATTGGTGAGATAAATCCTCGTTCATCTAAACAACATAGGTATATTCTAACCGCAAATGATTATTTCACACATTGGATTGAAGCAATTCCTTTAGTCAAAGTGAATGAGGAGGTAGTGATTAATTTTCTTGAGTAACATATTATCACGAGGATTGGTATTCCTAACTCTTTAGTATTTGATATTCATGCTTACTTTTCATCTTTGAAATTATCTAAGTATGCATTAGAAAAGGGAATTATTTTAAAGTATTCAACTAACTATTACCCCCAAGGAAATGGTATACTAGTATCCACAAATAAGAACATCATTCATATCTTAAAGAGAACCTTGGTCGATCACTAGAGAAATTGGCACAATGCATTACAAAATTCTCTTTGGGTAGATCTTGTCACCCCAAAAGCCTCCATTGGAACACTACCTTATTTTCTTGTGTATGGGAAAGAAGTTGTGTTACCATCAAACATTTACCTGCCCTCTCTCCACCTTATAGAACAATCTCGAGGAAGAGAATGCCGAGTTATCTAAAGTCGCATAAATACCTTGTTGAACCTTGAAGAAATACGAGAAAAGACTAAAACCAAGTTTGAAGCTCACCATAAAACAATAAAAAATTGGTTTGATAAGGATTTTTCCGATGAGAAAGAATTCCAAGTTGGGGATCTATTCCTAAAATAGGATAAACCGCATGAAGATACAAGGAAACATACAAAATTTTAACAACTTTTGCTTAGTCCCTACCTTATCAAAGAAAAGATTGGCCAAGGAACTTTTCGATTACAAAACCTTCAGGCAGAAGTTGACTCTCTCCCTGTAAATGGTCAAGTCCTAAAAAATTATATCAGTTAGCCCTTGAGCCTATTGGTCACTTTTACATAAATAAAACATGTTTCTAGTTTTTTTTATTTTGAATTTTGTTTCCTTAGTTAGTTTGAGTTTTCTTGATCTGTTTTGATTACTGGTTTTACCTTGTCCTTCTTGTTGGATGCCCTTGTGATTTTGGAGTTCTTACAACCCGAAGTGAGTCACATGCTTGAAAGTATCACATTCGATGCAAAGGGCCTAAACATCTATTTAAGAGGATGTCCATTCTACTCCTCTCCCAGAAATGCGAACCATTTATACACTATCACGAGTTAATATCCGGTATAGGAACATAGCTTGTCAATATGAAAAGACACTTGGAAAACAGAGAGCCAAGGGACTAAAGTAAACAATATATTGCTATGTCACAAGAGCTAAACTAAATGGTCTAGATGAGATGTCTGTGGTAGGTTAGGAATCACGACTCATGAATTTTTCTTATCTATAATCAAGTTAGCATATCTCACCCTCACAGGTGTCATCCCTAGTGCCTTTAAAGGTTAACTGGAATCCCCCCATCCACCTATATCTCTAAAGAAAAGAGAATCAAATATTATAAAAGATAAAGTCTTGGGGAAAGGATTTTCAGATCACATGGGACATGCAAGTATCTCCATCGAGGCTATGGATGCTCGCTGGTAGCGGAGCAAGGCTTGTGACACCAAGGTGACTTTGTCAGGGCTATGGACGCTCACTGGCAGTGGAGGAACACTAGAGAAATGCATCATACTTGTATTCTCAACATTATTAATGTTTCATTCCTACTTTACTGCATACATTTTCTCTTCATCCATTTATTATAATGTCTGATATAATTTTGAAAGCAATCTATTAAATTTTAATGAGTCTCAACACTCTTTGAATCACCTAGATCTTTTTAATATGCAAGTCATGGGACCTATGTTTCTTCCTTTTTATTTTGTGTGATGGAATTTCCCTCTTAATAAAATCATGAATGGACTCATTGTTGTAGATATCCAAGGCTTCACCTAGTGTGTCACCATTTGTTGTGACTAGCACTACAACCCCTCCATTTTACCTCCTATTTAGATACTTTCCTAAAATGGAGCCTCCTTATTTTTGAAACCTAAAGAAAATTCTCATAAGTCCCTTTTACCAAATAAAAGATTCTCTTGGTAACTCATGATGCCCTTGAAAAAATTGAGAAATTATTAAAAGCAGAAGTCTTAAAAAAATTTCGACAAAGTTCCCTTCAACTCTTCCGAGCTGCTCAGAGGAGTTTCCTTCAACTCTTCCGAGCTACTTGGAGGAGTTACCTTCAACTCTTCCGAGCTGCCCGGAGGAGTTCCCTTCAACTCTTCTGATCTTCTTAGGAGAGTTCTTTCCAATCGGTCTGATAAACAAAAGAAAGTTCAACAAAATTGTTAAGAAAGCCTTTAAGTTGCTCGGAGGATTTGTTAAGAAATCCCCTGAGCTCACCTACCACATTTAATGATAATTTATTAACTTTAATCTATATAAGTCAAGAGGGGTTGGGGATATTTTCACTATACCAATTTCTATTGACTTGACACCAGAGAGCTTGATAAACATCATTGGAGCAAATTATCCATCACATTCCATCCCTCTACATGTGGTATCGATCAACAGGTAAGTGTATCCTCCCCCCCCTTTCTTTTCGATTTTCTTAAACACTAGGGTTATGGTATTTTTTCCCTCCTTCCTTTTTCCATATTTCAACCCTAACCTGCCTCTATTCCCTTGGATTATTTCCCTTCTCCACTTCACCATTGTTTTTCAGACTCGCCCTCATCAATGAACCGACCCCTTCAATACTAATGATTTCCCTTTGTAATAAACTATCCCCAATACCCTGGCTTCGAGTTTGGTTGTCGTTTTTCCTCTAAGGCATGAAATCTCGATCTAGACAACCTGTGACTTTAAGTTAAATGAATTATTCCCCACCATGTATTTGCAAATGTTTCCCCAGGAAATTGTTTTAGTAACTCTGCAAATAATATAGGAGAAGTTACTATTAACTTCTCTAATATGCTCGGGAGAGTTGTTATTAACTCCTTTGATCTGATCGGAGGATTTAATAGTAAATGCTTCGAGTAGATCGAAGGAGTTCTTTGTAAAAAATCCAAACACCCTCCAAGAATAATAAAGGCTATTCTGAGTGTTTCTCGGAGGAGTTAATATTAACTCCTCTAAATTGAATTTAAAATTATTCGTCTTTCTCAAATCATTTCTCAAGTCCTTCAGAATATCAATAGGAAAGTGATTGCTATATACAAAGAACAACATGTATTGAACAATTCTCTATGAATTCTTTCTAATGAAAAGCCACAAATTTATCATTGTATCTAGGTTGAGACATGTCACCACGAAAGAAAGAAAAAATGAAGCCAACGACAGTTGAACCATCTGATAGCTCTTAACAGACAACATATGCATAAAGTGTTAGGACTGTGTACGAAGATACATCAAGAATTTTAGGCAAAGAAGGAGATATTTTGAAATGGGGGGAAGTCTATCACATGTTCAATAAATCAAACTTTTCTACAGAAACAGGACCCAGGTGAACTCCAGGCATTTAAGAACATCAGGAAGTCAGGAATCTTCAGGGTGGCAACATATCCAATGGTATTCCCCTGTGAATATGCTATATCATGGATTTTAAAGAACGCAGATGTAGACATTAGGTATATCTTTAATGAAAGAAAGGATCCAACAACTTCATTCAGGCCTGATGATCTAGTTAAATGTTATCACCTAGAGGTCAGAAATAAAAAGTTAGACGGTCGACTCCTTAGCGAGTTGGAGCTCACCCCGAAGGATTTGTTCCCCTCCTAGTATAAAGAAGATAAGAACTTCAAATATCGGTTCAAAGTTTGATATCTCACTACCAATATAAGAACACCATACTAGTATATGGTAGCCTTGTTGTGCAGGTTGTATGGGGAACTAGATGCAACACACTTTCCTTTGTCTTATTTTCCATTAATTTATTTCTTTGCAGATGTAGGCGCCTCACTCAACTGGGTAGACATATTGTCTGAGAATTTTAAAAGTTTAATTTCAACTTTTACCTGAGAACAACCAGGCAACTTCCCCAATTTCCATATGGCTTCATATCTTTTAGACATAATGTTCATAGCTCAAAAATACCTGAACATGGGATGGGGTTGGTTTCTTGCTGATATGGCTATCCATATTTACTGTAAAGTAATATGGGAGCACAAATATCGAACATATTATCAAAGGATATGTGAACACTTTGTTGCACCACTGTATGATTTCATTTTTTTCACCTCCCCACCTTGTATGACCGACAAGGCCATAGCAGTTATAAGGAAAATTGGGGATTGGTATCTAATGGAGCATGCTATATATATCATGATATATGGTGTGATGAAACCACCTCACCTACTTCCTAGGTTTCTCCTAGATAAACTTGTACTAGAGGAAGTATCATATCATACAATCATACATGGGATTAGAGGAATGTTTTATGGATCGAAGAAATCCATCTGTCCTCCATTGCCTCTTTTCATTGGAAACTACTTTTTTGAAAACACCAAACATGCCTAGACATAATTAGACATCTTGTTCTCCTACCATTTTGGAGAGGAAAGATTCAGGAGACACGATCCCAAGAAAATTGTCAAAGATCATCTTCATAGCATGAGACTACCTTATGAATACACCATTGAGTTCTGGGAAGAAGAAGGAGTACATCAAAATTCCAAAACCTATGATGAGGTTAATTTTATTAGGTGGGGTCAACCAAGAGGCAGGATTGTGGATGAAGAAGTTGAAAGAGTGGCAACCAGAAACGATGCATAAAGAGATGAAGCTAAGAGATCTTCCCCCATATATCACTCAACCCATTCAGTTTTTGCAAAAGAAGAAGAAGCACCAACCGAAAAAAAGAGGAGGGGAAAAGAGAAAGTGTTGAATAAGAAAAATGATGCTAAAAATAAGCAAAATCTATAAGTTGACAAGGAAAAGGGTATTGCATAAAGTTAAGCAATAAAAAAAGTGGAAACCGAATCAAAAGTCACTACCTAAAAGGAAAATGAGTTAGTTAAAGCATCAAGAATAGCGATAGAATTAGCAACAAAGGAAGTGATAGATAAAGTTGTTGAAGAAGAAAGGAAGAAGAAGGAAGTGGAGGATAGAGAAGAAAACACATACACAATGGACTTGGATGTCCTTGAAACATCCACCGTAGGTGTAGAAACATGAACAACAAGTAGTGTGTTGGGTCTCATGCCTTGGGAACCTTTTCGTTCGACTTAGATAGTAGACATCTGCAGTTTCATGTACGAAAGAAAAACGGGTCGGATCGTACAAGAAAGGGTTAAAAAAGTTCCAACAATAGAGGGATCTCCTCTATCAGTAGTTACCCAGGTGCCCATTACATGAGATGTCAGGGAAAACCTTGTGGCAATATCTAGGGTAGTATTTGAATTCATGGATGCAACTGTATATAATATGAAAAGGCTATGCCAACATAATGAGGAGAAGTAAATGAAGATCAAAGAGTTAGAAGAGAAGCTCCAACAAGTAAGGATTGATGAGAAAAGTATTCTCAGTTTTAAAGCTAGGGAAGTAAAAGTGAGAAATGAGCTAGAAGGTGCAATCATCGATATGTACGTCAACCTACATCTCTTCCAAAATGTAGTTGCAACAGGGATTGAAAAAAAAAAAGGATACAGATGCATCTAACACAATACAACATTATCCAGGAAGGTATAACATACATTTATACTTGGATAGAAGAAAATCCCGATGCGCCTCCAAAATTATACAAACTCAAAATCAAGAAGGAAGACAAATCTATATGTGCTAGATCATTGCCAGCAAGTGGGGCAATGAGTAGACAAAGAAGTGACCAAATCAAAGGGGATTTTCTCTATAACTCACAAAGTTGCTCAAGAGTTGATAAGACATGACCGAATCCCAATGTTAGATGAACTTGGGAAGAATTTAGTCATGGAGGAATTAGTGAATGCAGTTCAGGAAAGTACAAGTAGAAGGAGACAAGTATCTAAAACATCAACTTTCGTCTCAATCGATGTTATCGATCAACATTCAATACAACCAACGAAGCTCCATACTATAATATAAGCTTACATGAAAAAATTGGAGAAGGATATGAGTGCCTTGGATGATAGCGTGGCCATGATCGAAGCAATGCTGGAGAAACTATCTTACAGGAGGATTGAGTCACTGTATAACCAGTTGGAAGTTTGGATGACTTATCTCCAGAGTAAAAGACCATAGGAAAAGGACAAACCATTGTTTTCTCTTTCATCTTTTCCTAACCACATAATGTTTCGTCCTTTTGTGCCACTTTTTATGAGAGAAGGGAATGTGAATAGTTTGTAACTACCTCTTCAAGTGGGGGGAGAAAAGGCAAATAAGAGTTACTATTATTTGTATAAAAGAGACTAGAGACTCTAACATAGGGGAATTTTTTATTTTCAAGCATTTTATAGACCCAAGAACTATTTCAAGAACTTAGACAGTGTTAATGAATATTGAGAAGCCCTTAGGGCCAGTATTTTTAGAAGAAATCATGTGTATAAATTGATCGAAACTTTGAACTACTTCAATTGAGGATGTTTGTTATTTCTATGGATTGTAAGAATGCTTTGTTTGTTGTAGACCAATTCTTATGCAATATTAATCACATTTTTGTAGTATTGGTATTTCTTTGAATATTTCCATGCCTTGAGTTTCGTGAGTTGTTATATTATATGTTAATGTAATCTGGACTAATCTGATTATATACTTATATATTCTATTGCTTCCAATCTTTCTCTTTTTATACAACTAACTGTGTTAAAGTTGTTTTAAGGTTTTGTTGCATTATAACTCACTAGTTACTTTAGCTTTTCTCCTAGCTAGGATAGGTTAGCATAGATTAGTGGTAGGTTAGTTGTCTTTACACACATGGTCTTCATATACATCTCTGCATTGCATCCATCCCCGCATTGGTACGATGAACCTTAACCAATAACAAAAATCAAAGTTAGTAATAATGGTAGTCGGGCCAAATTCTGGATGAGATTCCTAAAACAAACAATGTATAGTCTAATTGGACGTTATACCAGGGATTACCTCTTGTTGTTGTCGGGTGAATTTGGACCCCTCAACAGAGCTTAAGGCCAAGGCTCAACTAGTGATTAACTAAGAATGTAGATGATGTATAAGAATACTTGTCTCAACCATATGGTAGGATTGACATAGTGAAGTCAAGCTATAGAAATATTAATGTTGGAATATAATATACAATTGTCCAAGATGGTTGAAAAGACAATGAAAGAGGTTATGAATCAATGAGGGAATAGAAAACAAGGATCTCTAGGAAAGTAATCCTTTATTGTCAAGTCTTAGCATATGAGCTTGTCTCTTTTTCTATCATGTGCATTAAATGAACTCATCCACTTCCATTGACTTAGACATATAATCATTGAGTGCATGTAGAGGTTGGTAGGGAAGTCCACTCATGTAATTAGTGGAGCATGGGCTGAGTAAAATCATTATGGGAAAGCATAAGAGTACTTCATTCTCCTGTCAAATGAAAATTCAGACATCATTCCCTCAACTCTCTCATTGTCATACATTGTATCATTCTATATCACTTTCATGATTTACACTTATCATGATACATTCTCCATAGATAACCATCAACCAATCTAGAAATTGACCAACTTAGCACCTGGAAAGGGAAACTCCAAAGTTCAAACCTTGGATGATAGATAGATAGTTTTCGGTGAGCATAGAGTTTGAGAAAGTTATATATATTTCTCTTACTAGTTTGATGCTCATCGGATGCTTGAGATATAAATGTTATGCTTACAAGTTATTCTTAGAAAGCATGAAGAAAACTAGATTCTTCCTATCTACACCAAAGAGCACTAGAAGGGAAGAATATCCCTAAGGGAGAACTTAGCTGATAAGTGGAAGATATTCCTTGTTTTGTGTAGGTAGAGGAAGATAGTGATATGGTTGTTTGATGTCTAGATTGGATGCCTAAAGTGAATTGTAATGATTATAATGTTTGGGCCATGAGAGCAATTACAATAAGTTGATTGATCTAGAAACTTGTAACTCAATTACTCTTCCCAGGTGGCCTTACAACCAAACTTAAGGGAAACATATGCACTGAAATCCTAAGGGTGACATATGCATTGAAATCCTATGTTGGGTGGAAAATTGATCATACACAACCAATTTCTTAGACTATATTCTATTAAAAGATATATATTATGCCTCTATTTATGAATTCACAATTAAATGATACTTATTTCAAAGAAAAAATAAATATTTTACATATTATGTGCATAACTATATATAATTATGATTGTGGGATTTGGTTACCATGAATACCTATTATTCTATATAATATATGTTGCATTTATTAATTTGCATCACACATTCATTTAATTAATTTTGGACTTCCATTAGAGACATTCTCTCTTAGTAGTATGGTGAAATGATCTTTTAAAAATTAGAATTTTAATGGACAATTTAGTACGAATCATTTCATTACTGGGAATGCTAAATGGACCCTACAATGTTAATAATATTTTTCATGTTAACTAAAACTTTATAAATGAATCCACTTTCATAAATTATTGTTAATGTCATTTATGAGTTTCATACTATTGGAATTTGTTATTAATTATGCCATAAGGCATTTCCCTTGTGAAATTGATATCCCAATGTGACCTCTAACCATGCCATAACCATTGATATTGTTAGATGACCATTGGGATACTCTAAACCATCCATGTGCACTTCTGTTTATATACCTTTTATAGAAGCGAATATTTTGATTTTTAATTGTTACATCATCTTGGTCGTCTAGATCCATGTGACAACCATTAGGATACATTGAACTATCCATGTGACAACCATTGGGATACATTGAACTATCCATGTGCATGCATCCATTGTCCTTACATGTATGACAACTTAAGCATTGGAATTGACAACTTAAGCATGGGACTCAATTCAATCATCAGACCTTATTTAATCCTCTTGCAGAAGCATATGTCCTTCATCGCCTTTTTGGTTGCTTCATGTCCATCAAATCTATTAAACGACCATTGGTGGCCTTCTGGACGTCCACACACACTTCTGGTCATTCGTCCTCTCATTGCCAACAATACATCTTCCTTTATGAACACAGAAAAGGCCACCAAATATCCACTGAAAAGGCTGCCACATTGTTTCCTTTATGTATCACACACAACACAACTTTGGTGTGGTGCGTTGTGTCACAAATATAGAAAGTTTGAGGAGATGCAATATATTGCAATGGAATAAAAATTTATAATTTTTGATTTTTCCCGACAAAGAAAATTTTGGATTGATGTGATATGTAGTAGCGAAAAGCATTTTAGGTGCACTATGCACACTTATCTTTATGCATCCCCTTTTAAAAAAATTTCTATCTTTTATGTATCACACAAGGAAAAAATTTGGTGTAATGCATTGTGTCACATAAATATAAAGTTTGAGGAGATCCAATATATTGTAAGGGAGTTTTTTTAGAAATCTTCCCTTTGTTGCGATGAAGGAAAGTTTGAGAAAGTGTGATATGTCACACGGAAAAAATAACTTTGACATGATGCATTAAGTCATGAGAAAGGAAATGTTGGATCGATGTGATATGTCATGGCCAAAAGAATTTTAGTTTCTATATTCTATCCCTTATGTATCTTAGAAAACAAAATCTTGGTGTAGTGCAATGTGTCACAGAGATAGAAAGTTTGAGGAGATGCAATATGTCACAAGGGAAGAAAACCACTTTAAGATCAAACGATGTGTTGAGACAAAACGAAACTACCCCATATGCCCATGAGAAGGAATACAAATCATTTTAAAAAGTGTGTTATAAAATCCTTATATGAATACATAAGTAAGCATTGAATGAGTGTACAAGACTTGAAGAGATGTAGTGGAACTAGAGCCTTAAGGACATTGTTATGTCCATGCTTTGTAACAATTCTCTCTTATTACTGAAATGTCTTTAATTTCTTATGATAATCGATGTCAAGGTTATTTTTTAATCTTATACTTAGATAATAACAAATTCTTAAAAATATTTTCTTTATATTGTTTTTTCAACAAAAAAAATTAAGCATAAAAATTATTTCAACATACCATTAAATAAGCTCGGATGGGGTGGCACGCATCTAAAGGTTCCATACGGTTGGCTAATTGGAGGGTGGAATTGAACGCCACCTGCACTGCATAGAATACGTCACTCTACGACTACTTAATGGCCATCCTCTGACAACCTTCTCGATTTCAATTTAGTCTGTACAATCGATAGCTGGTGCTGTGTGTGGATATCTGGCCAAACTTAATGGATACCAAGGGTTCGTTAATGAAAATCATGGGTGATATCGACCTTGATTTTATGTGTTGAACGCTCTCTCTCATGGCTCTCCATGGGTCTCATGGTTTCAATTTATATTCTCCATATTTCAACAACCTTATGCTTTGGTATGGCACCCCCTCCTAGATTTTTTCTCATCGTGTTCTGCTTTTCTTCTGGTCTCCTATTTCCCTATTTATTCCACTCCAGCAAGGGTGATCAATATGAAGCATGGCCCGGTATTAAACCTATGGTCGAATGGCTCACATGACTGATGCTGGTCTCTCGAATTCACCCATTCCCCATGCTTCTTCCCTCTCTTTGTCCTTCCCTGGGTAGCGTGCCTCAGTGCCCTTGTATTCCCCTTGGGATTGTCCAGTTCCCTTGTCTTCTCAGGGTAATTCCTTGGCTTGTGATCCTTATGCCATTATCGATGCCCCGTCCTCCTCTTGTCCCCATGGATTCCCCTCCTCTCCTTGGATGACGCCTCCACCTTTCTCCCAACATCATACTTGCAACAATGATGAAGCCTACTCTCTCCTCCTAGCCTCATTGGAAATTATGCAAAGTTTGATGTTTGAAGTGCGACGTGACTTGTATGACTTGCACTTCAGGCTTGGGTTAGAAGATAGACAAGGTGGGGGGGGGGATTTGGAAACCCTTCTCACTACTTTTATTGGTCTCGGGTCCGGCCCAACCACAGGCCCTCACATTCCTTCCATAGAGAAAGCAGAAGGAGAAGGTGTCCCAACAAATGAATATATGTATTCGGCCTCACACTTGCAGGTGATGAAACAAGAGCCTCACCTAGGCTCATAGATATGATTCTAGTTGCAGGTTTTAAGTTTTGTGACATTTGGTTAGTTATGATGCACTCTTGTTTTATTTTGTCCCTGTGTGGCACTAAGCTTCATAGACAGATAACCATAGCTACAACTAGAACTTATTTAGGCTACAATTACTTTTTGCGGATACAATTGAATTGGTTTCCCTCTTGGGAAATTCAGATCGATAAATATTCTTGTCAGACTGTTACCAATGTACTTTTTGAATCTAGAAGGTAATTTATAGACTACTTACTTTAAAAAAAAACACACACACTATTAAATAAGTATATATGATTCATACATGCATATACAATATATGTTCAAATAAAATTACTATTAATATTAAAACTAATAACTAGATTTAACATAATTACTTGATTATAAAACTGCCACACCATCCACTCTTAAAAAGTTGAACATACCTCATGCTTAAGATGATGTGCTAAAAACTTCCTTAGCCTTAATGTAATCATTATAATTTCCCATGCTACACCTCTTATTGATCCTTCCATAATCATAGTTCAAAAATTCCGTGCAGAAACACTTGTAGACCATGACATGGGAGCACAAGAAACATGCCATATGTTGCAAAAACTGCTCCTCACAATCAATAGTCTCCCATTCTTCTCCTTGAATGTTAGTCGGAAAATTTATAGGCACATCTCTACAGAAAACAAGACTTCCTTCCAAACAAAAAACTTCATAGATGCATGAATTTTGCTTCCACCTTTGCTAGAATCCAAACCTCTTATAGATGTTGCGATATGTTGGTCATATGGTGATGAGAGAAAAAATGAAAAATGGAAATTAAGAGAGAGAAAGGAAATTTTATGTGTTCTACTATGCTATTGTATGATACCTGCCATAGATGCATCCTCCTATATATATTTTTGTAGGAGTGAACTCATGCTATACAAACCTTTATTTAATATTCCATTAGACATAGGAACTTCCAATGAACAAATTACTACAAATTGGGTACAAATCAAGAATGCATACACTCATTGGCATGTCGACTGCAAACCCCCTACACCTCTTCCTATTGCACAAGAAAACTCTTTTGGAGATGAAATGAAAACTCTACACCCCATGTATTTAGATGAATGGGAAATTCTCTCACGACCCCAGCCTACCAATAAAATCCAAATAAGTGACCTTGACATGCTAAGCCATTGTGACTTTGACAACAACCATAATTAGAATACTACATCTATTCCATTTAACTTGCAAGAAATAGACATATAGTTCATAGAAAACAATCGTTCACACCACCAACTTCTAGAACCATGCTATTCCAATAAACCCTCTTCTAAATTGTTGTCCCCTGCCCATATCAAATTTATCTCCATTGTCTTGAAGAACTCCACAATAAAAGATAACAACCCTCCACTAAGAATAATCACAAAAGGTACTACAGGTACTGGAAAATCACGTTTGATTGGATGCATTAAAGAAACAATTTTCTTAACCACATACTTTCTTCAAAACCCATTGTTATTTCTTTCTCTCACAAGTATCACAACCTTCAACATCCAAGCATCTACAATCCATTCTACCCTTCACATTGTTGATGTTAGTGGTAGCATCAAACATTTATTTTTGTGCATGTCTATGTGTCTAGGTGTGTGGAAATCGTCCAACTCTTCAATTTACTTTAATTAAAAGAATGATTAAAGTAAATTGTTTTTACTAATTAATTATGTAATTAGTTAATTGAGTTATTTAAGAAACATGCTAAAATTACTTAACGTGGATCATGTAAGCTAAATCTCAATTGAGTGTGAGAAGTAATCTCAATCGTAGATCACTTTGGAGATTAGAAATAGATTATAACTCATGATTATAAAAGCAAGACTAGGGTGAAGGAGAAAGAAACTTGATAGACACTTGAAATATTCAAGGAGATATTGGATAGGGAAGGTGAAGGACTTCCATCTAGAGATCAGATCAAGGAGAAAAGAGAATAGAGGCTTATGAAAGTGGGTTTTAGTGTAAGGAATCCACAAGAGAATGTCAAATCGTATAGAGTTTTTCGTACAAGTTTTCTTTATAGATACATGGTTCAAAGTAAAGACAGTCGCGTATATTCGTGATTCACAAGAAAGTTGATCGTGTATTCCTTGAAAAATGTGCCATAATTGGTATACAATAGGTCAGACCTTTCCAGGTTAGTCTGTTGTTGTATTTCTCTCAGTGGGCCATTATCCTTGTTATGGGAGCCATGATTTTAGCATAATAAAATCATTCTCAGCACTGGTTTTCCCTCTAAGGTTTTTCCAGGGGTTTATACCCGAAAATTTTGGTGCTCTTATGTGTTTTATTTGGTTTCCTTATTTATTATGTCATTGCATGTTTAGTTGATTACTTAGTTATGCTTTTAGTAGATAAAGTGATTTTGTTTTGAGCTAATTTTCGGGTGTTGAGTAGAAGAAATTTCAGCATGGTATTAGAGCATACCAAGGGTTGAATCCGCTAGAAAATCAACATGGTTTCATACCAAGTTCTTTGAAAGGAAGCCAAATATCATATCCATAACATATTCATAACCACCAGAAGGAAATCCAAGGACATATTTTCAGGGAAACAGTCGTACTGAGGCAAAGTTAAGTTTTTGCAGGTGTATGGAGGCATACATGATTCATAGAAGACATAGCCGCATACATACATGATTTGCAGTGTTATGAATCACGTATATATGCAATTTTTAGTGTTGAGAGTCGCAGATAGGCCATATAGGTTAGTAAAGGGGAAATGTTTTAGTAGCAAGTTATTTCCAGGGAAATTTATTAAGTATTAGGGATGGCAACAACACTGTTGAGAGTTGAAGACAGATTGGATGGAGCATCCAATTTCCTATCTTGGAAAACAAGAGTGACTTTGGCATTGAAGGAGTATAACCTTTTGGAGTTATTGGATAAAGTAGTTAATCCACCAACATATCTGATAGCTTTAGATGCTCTGATCTAGGAGGATCCAAAGAAACTCACTGAGGTCCAGGAGGACTCAGAATGCTCACATGGTTTCATAAGGGATAAAAATGCTCTAAATTTGATCATCTTAAAATCTCTTGAAAATGTCATCAACGTGTAGAGCACGTCGTCAGATTTCCAATGCCACAAATGGTTCGTCAACTGCATGTCGTATGCAAAAGTTATGGGCAATAAAAGTTCAAGTCAACCCTAAAGAGACATGTCATAGGCTCTGAGAGAGACACATGTCAAAGTCACAAGTTGAAAAGTGGCAGCTCCAAATATTGACAAGTGGCACCATAAAGGTGGAGTGGCACATTATTATTCGTAGCTGATGTGGTAGATAGTACCTCTAAATGGCCCAGTTACATGTTGACAAGTGACAACTCCAGATATTAACATGTGGTGATCCCTCATTGATTTATATTGGATTGGTTATTATTATGATATATATATTTAATATATTATATATATTATATATTTAATATATAACCACTCATAAATCCACATGGAGTTGAGACCATATGTTAACCACTTACCAAAGATTCATTGTGTGGGTTTGATTTATACATATACTATATAATGTATATAGTATATTATAACCACAATAATAAAACAATATGCCATGTACATATGAGTCCTTGGGTTTTGAACTATGGATCTTTCAGCATGCAAACAAGTTAACTTCCACCAACCAATAAGCAATGAATATCACTTGTTATGAAAAACCATAACTAAGATATTTTATCATAACTAAGATATTTATTATGACACCAGTATTCCATATTTCATATTTAGTATTATGAATATCACTTGTTATGAAAAACCATAACTAAGATATTTTATCATAACTAAGATATTTATTATGACACCAATATTCCATATTTAGTGGGATTCCTTGTAAAATTAGTAATAAGTTACCACTAATTTTGGGATTTTCTTAAGAGGGGTGGCCTATTAAATGGCACACACCCTAACTCATTTTACACAACTTTTTTTTTTGTGTTTTACATAATATTTTGGTGGTTTACGTAATTTTCTTTTGTGTTTTTGAACACAACATTCTCATGTATTAAAGCTTTGTTCATTTTCCTTTTGAAGTCAAGTTTGTAGTATTTTGAGAGTTATAGGGTATTTATAGTCATCATAATCGGTTTTCTAAGATAGAATCAATGGTGACAATATTATATCACTCATTTGTAAGCTGAATTTATACAAATCTGGGATTTGTGAGCTATAAGAGAGCCTTTGGGCATTTTGTAAAGAAATATATAATGTTTATAGTCATTGGATTCGGTTTTCCGAGACGGTGCCAAATTTGACATTTGTAATTGATTTTGAGTAACATGCAAGAAGGTCATTGTGAAACACAATTATTTCTTTCATGTGATTCTGTATATGCTCATGTATGAATGATTATGCAAGAGATGTTCATTAGTTAAAGTGTTTGGTTAAGTAATATAAAGTCACTTCCATGCTATAAGCATTGTCAATAAAAGAACATTGGAGTAAGAAAGTGGTGTCATACTTAATACTATTCGAGGATCAAGCGATATTAGAGACACTTGGTTTAGATTAGGTGGTGTATGATTTCTAATCCATTTTTAGATCAAGTGGTATCAGAGAAGGTTTGACAGGTGAATGCTTACAAGGGATAAACACAACCACGGTGAAGGAAAATTTGAGAGTTATAATCCAAAGATTGGTTCAAGGAGCTTCACTCAAAGAGAGCATATGGATTCACCAAGGAAAATAGTTCCTTTTGAATCCGAAGATGATTTCTTCAATTCCTTTAATCATATGAAGGCAATGGTGGAACAGATTTACAGTGAGAGAGAATTACGAAAAGGAGAAAGTTATGGAAAAGTTAAGAAAGAAGATGATATTCCTCCTTATCCACCTCCTTCAAGACCTCCTTCTTTGCCTCCTTCTCCACCTCTTTCAAGACATCCTTCTTTAGCTTCTTACACAACTTCATCTCCTTCCACTTCTCCTCCCTCATCTCTGCATAACAAAATTGCTTCAAGAAAGCCATTGTTAAAATTGGATGTCAAGTTTAAATTTCCTATGTATAATGGTGAGCCTAATGCAGAGAAGCTATAGAATTGGATTCGACAAATGGAAGTTTACTTCCGTGTTTAGCAGATTGATTAAGATGATGTAAATATTCAATTAGCCTCTCTTTGCCTTGAAGTCACATCGCTGATTTGGTGGGAAGGTAAAATTCAAGAAGGTATCCAAAAGAGCGGTAATATTCTCTTTTCTTGGTCACAATTCAAAGTTGCACTAAGGAAATAATTTGTCTTTTGGAATATCGACAAAAATAAATTATGGAATGACAATATTTGAGGCAAGGAAAAGGAAAAAGTGTGCAATATTTTACTGAGGAGTTCAAGAAGAAAGAATTGGCTTTAAATATTTCATTACATTCTACAAAAACCCTTCTGAAATACATTGGTGCTTTGCATAGTTACATTTGTCATAATCTTCTTTTGTTAAATCCCACTGATTTTGATGAAGTATGTGTTCAAGATGTACATATTGAATCTAGGGGGGAGGATTCTAAATATGGTTCCTCCATGGAGTTTCCTCAGCAAAAGGGAAGTAAGAACAAGGGAAAAGAGAAACATGTAGCTACAATAAAGAAAGAAGAAGAAAATCACACATGTACTCATTGCAAGAAAAGAGGACGTGATGAAGATCATTGTTGGAAGATGCATCTTGAATTAAGTCCTAAAAAGTATGCAAGCAAAGGAAAGAAGAAGGTTGTTGTCATAGTCCAAGAATATTTGGGATCTGAATAAGATGACGAGACACAAATCACATATGTAGGTGTTGTGAATGGAAGCAAGAATGTGTCTATGATGTATACAAAAGCAAGTGAAGGATATGATAATGAAATAGTCAAGTTATCTCCTAGTCATGAAGTGTTTCAAAATTCTCCAAAGTTTCCACATAAAGGTCCATTACATGCACGTGATAGGGATTTTGTCAGGGAGCAGAGGAATATTTTTAATTCACTATCAGTAGCATCTATATATTCACTACTACTGTTGATATGTTGTGCATGGCCAGTAGTGGAAAATATGAAAGCAGATATATGTTTCGAGAATGATTTATTATGTTAGCAACATTATTTCATCCTTCATCATTGTTATTCAGTTGTTTGTAATAAGACAAGTGGTCCAAGCATGAGGAAGAGACACATGATACGTGGGGAGGAATCACTCTCATTTATTTTAAACATTTTGGAGGTCCAAAAGCCTCCCAGTGGGGAAGAATGATCCAGGAGGATTCAAAGGCACTCACTAAGGTCCAGGAGGACCCAAAATGCTCACAGGAGTCCATAAGGGATCATAAATTCTCTAAATTTTATCATCTTAAAATATCTTTAAAATCTCATCAATGCATAGAGCATGTCGTCATCTTTCCAACGACCCAAACGATTCATCAAACATATGTCGTTTGAAAAATTTATGGGCAGTCAAAATTCAAGTCAACGCTGAAGAGCACATGGGAGGCTTTGAGAGAGACATGCGGCAGGATCACAAGTTGACAAGTGGAAGCTACAAATATTGACAAGTGTCACCATAAAAGTGATATGGAACATGATTGTTGGCAGTTGATTTGGCAGATAGTACCCCTAGGTGGCCCAGTTACATGTTGACAAGTGGAAACTCCAGATATTTACATGTGGCGATCATTCATTGGTTTATATTGGATTGGTTATGATTATGGTATATATATATATATATATATATATATATATATATATATATATATAACCAACCATAATATATATAGGTCATTTTCCTTTTGAAGTCAAGTTTGTAGTCTTTTGACAGTTCTAGGGTATTTACATTCATTGAAATCGATTTTTCGTGATGGAGTGGATGGTGACAATCTTATCACTCATTTGTAAGACAAAATTCTGCAAATTTGGGATTTGTGAGTTGTAAGAGAGCCTTTGGGAATTTTGTAAATAAATATATAATGTTTATAGTCATTGGATTCGGTTTTTTGAGATGGTGTTGAATTTGACATTTGTGATTGAGTTTGAGTAACATGCAAGAAGGTAATTGTGAAACATAATTATTTCTTTCATGTGATTCCATATATGCTCATGTATGAATGTGTTGGACCTTGACCAAGTTTTGAGGATTCTTGGTCATGTTTGACCTAATTTTGGGACTTTGACAAGCTATTGAAGGTGGAGTGCAAGACGAAGCAGAGATCATGGGATCTCGGCCCCTTTTAGGGCCATTTTTGGGATTTGAGATTATGTAATGGGTATGGGATGTCGGCCCGTGAGTTTATCCATGTTTAGGCCTATTTTGTAATGTCTAAATAAGTAGCTAATGGATGTAACAAAGGGGGAAGAGACCTAGTAGGCCAATGCGATAAGTTCTAGGGTTGGATCTATGTGATCAAGAGTTGTAAGTGTTTTTTACATACCGTGTGAGGATTGCAAGTCTAGTGCAAGTAACTGTAAGAGACTGTGTGAATGCTTGGTGTTGTACCCTAGCTAGAAGGAGGAGGATTTGGTGGAGTGCGTGCTGATCTCCTGTCTTTTGTGGAGTATAACTTGGATGCTATGTGCCTGCAAGAAGCTTGACCAAAGATAATAAGAAGATAAGAGTTGGTGGACGTAGCCCCAGGGTGGGGGTGAACCACGTACATGTTGTTTTTCTATGCTTTGTGTGATGTATTGATGTGCGTATGTGGTTACTTGCTTAGTCCTTTAATATAGATGAATGATAGATAGATCTGTTGATGCTTAGTGCTTAATAGTATGGATGGATGTTAGATCTGACTTATGTACATATGCTTAGTGCTTAATTACCTTAGATATGAATGAATACTATGATACTCTGTAATTAGTGTTTACCTGTGATGTAACTAAGACTGGATATTGATGAATGTTAATTGTTGAGTGCTCTGTTAAGTGTTATAATCATAGATCTGTGTCCCAACTAAGGTTGCGGACATCTGAGTCCTGCAACCATCCCTGCCTCTACCTTGGGTGAGACTTCATCTGCTTCGCAGGTGTTGTCGAAAGGGTTGGTAGTTAAGGTTTTGTTGGTGCATTGTTGTAGTGCTGAACCCTGGGTCTGCTCCTGTGCCAACAAATGGTTTCGTTGCCGGGACCTGAAACTGTGATTGCTGGGAACTGAGGAAGAAGAAGATTTGTGCGAAGATCTAACCTGAAATTGTGAAAGCTCAGTGTGTAGATTTGTCACTCTAGTGCGCAGTATTCTACTCGATCTGTGAAGCTCTGTGCTAAGAAAAGAAGTATGATCTGAAGAAAAGAGGTAATATATGAACTCTTTGTGCTCTGATAGAGGTAGGAATAGTGAAAAGTTTTATATCTGGAAGCTTTGTGCTCTGCTGAAGATAAGACTAGTGGAAATTTTTGTTTCTAAAGTATGGATCTAGGTATGTTTGATAAGATTTGTCCTAGCTTGAAAACTAGGGAACTGATAGAAGAAAGAAGATTTGATATGAGTAGATCTAGTAAGAATAGTGAAAGATATGTTATACCTATGCATAGAGAGAATGTTTGGACTAACAAATGGATGGAGGATCCTAGAAAGAATTTTTTGTAGGTTAGCTACCATGATCCTAGTGCGTAGTACAAGAAAGGTTGGGGATCATTTAAGAGAAAGAGGGGATTAACCCTTTGTTACAATTGTAGAAGACTGGGACATCTAGCTAAGGAATGCCCTGGTAGAAGACCTAGTTGCCTCTATTGCAAAGGTATGGACCATGAAGTTTTGGATTTCCCTAGAATGATTGCTAAGGTTGAAAGGATGAATATGAGACAAGAAGACCACGAGAAAGGTCAAGCAACTGAAACCATGTTAGAACCCCAGAAAGAATCCGAAAAAGTATTGTTAGAGATGAAAGAAACCCAGAATGGCCACCAACATATCAGCTTATCAGAGATATTCAAAGAAAAAGAGTGCACTAAAACAAGAATAGGAGACTTCGACATTGACTGTGTTCTCAATGAAGAAACACAGGTGAATATCATGATAGAAAGAATTTGGGAACTTTTAGGGGAGCCTGCTATGATTCCTTCATTACAAGGAATAGGATTATTCAGAGGAAAGATGATAACCCTATGTGGATGACTTACCCAAATATCTATGAGTGCTCATGGAACTTCGATAGAGGAAGAATTTGAAATTGTTAACTTTATTGAGAACAATGCTCCATTTTCTGTGTTACTAGGAAAACCTTGGATTGAAGGAGATCGGGCTAGATGGAAAGAAGAAGTCTTAGAAAAAAAGAAGCAAGAGTTGAAAGATTTCATGACTAGGAGGATCACACACTTCATTGAAGAACATGAGAATTGAGCAAAGCTATTTAAAACCAGAGAATTGGATGTCGAAGTGGGAAGAACACCAGAATACCTACAAAAGACTGAAGTACCTATTCCAGATACAGATGAAGTATTACCCCTAATTTATAGGAAATAATATCACCAGCATGAAGTTACTATGCCAAAAGAAGATAATAATCAGAATGGAAAAATGAATTTTGAGATGAAGCTCACTGGAAAGAAGGGTAGAAAAATAAGTAAGAAGAGAGCTAAGATCGAAAAGTTACAGAAGGTTCAAGAGGGAACTTTGCAGAAGGGAAATTTGCAAAATTGAAACTTCGTCGGGATATCAGAACTACGTCATATGGCACTTCGCCATGGCGAATAAATATAGTTGTTGGGAACAATATAATTGTTAGAACGACAGCCCGAATAGGTAGAAAGGATTTTATGGTCAGAAAGTTTGCAACCAGACCATTGGGACCGTGCTATAATGTACATAATTGAGTTAATGAAGGATTTTCACCCGTTGCAAGAGATCCCTTGCCAAGTTATATATTTATCCCGTCGCGCCACGCAACGAGAACACTTTTTCCAACCGTGACTATCTAAGCCCGCAGAATAGTTGATTTCGCACAATGATCATTGCGCTATTTCCATCTATCTTGTTGCATTGAGCAGTTACTCTTCGAACCTGAGAGATCCAACCACGAGTGTGTATGTCCGAAAAACTTAGCGCACTCGAAGAGTCTGTGAAGGAAGTACTCATCGACCTCATGACTGAGAGAGTCATGTTTGAAAGAGTGATGTATGTGGGTGTACAAGCATCCTTGACGAGAGGAGTGCAAGCCTTTTCGTCGATTGCTCATGGCGCCGGACCATCCCGACCATCAGCGGAAAAGAGAACCAAACACAGAGATGACCTAACAAATGTGAAGATGTTCCCGACCATATAGCTTGACTATGTCCCGCCTCTGGCTGGCGCGGTGAGTCCTGATAGTGTGATAAGATATTTCGAGTACACCATGGTTATTGCGTACCTACCGAAGGGGATACACGCAGTTCGAGCGTAGCAGGATAAGATCACAGCATTGAAGTTCAGTGACTTCAACCTTGGAGATTGCAAGAACTATAGTATTCTCACCCCATATAAATACCTAACCAAGACAAAGGGGAAGAACTCAAAGATAATCCCCCAACCGTGGACGATGAACCTCGTGCAGTCCACCCTGTTAAACGTAATGAAAATCCCACACTTTGGAAGGCACTAGGAAGTCAACACCTGTGTCAAGTTATTGCTTTCATGTTACCATGAAGGCTACTTATGGCTAGACCTCCATATCAGAGTCGATCTGACATTGATCCACAGGATCACAGGATTAAGTATGCAAGGACCCGACCCACAGGAGTTCTATCCAGGAAAAGCTACAGATCGCGCATTAGCACAAAAGATCAAGGATACATACGACGATGTTGAAAAGGGGACGCGAGGCTACAAGGTAGCCTCCATCTAGAATGGCGCAGTGCACCTAGCCTACCAGCTAATAGCCAAAAAGTTAGTAAGGAAGAACAAACCTACACAGGTCACATGCTTTTTTGTTGACCTCGCAGGGAAGTGCGTGGAAGGCCTACAAATGAACTGGGTGAAGTACCTAGTTAATCAACTGGAACTAGACTGTCATGAAGCATAGGATCAGGGCTACGAGTTTCACTTTATCTGGCTCCTAATCCTTATCGCCTTTGTTTCCTGGGAGATGTCGAAAGGTGCGACCTTCCCAGATATTGAATCGTTTGAGCCGCTTGCTGCGAATTTCACCACACTCTGGTACTCGAGTGATATGAACAAACAGTGGAAGTCGAACACTGTTTTTCACACATATTACCTTAAGCTGAAGAGAGCCATCGAAGTTGAACCTCGCATAACTTTGAACACCCTATAGAGGTTTCAACCCCTAATGAAGTTCTGTGCAGATTGACACTTCATCTACCTTACAGCATGAGCCGATGAACATAAGGAGGAGCTTCAGTCGTACTACAAACTCACGAAATAGGACCTTAAGGAGATCACCGAGGATGGGTCGACAGACCTCCTTATTCTGGAAAACCTTGCAGAGATGTCTGACCCTAAAAGCCTAGATATCACGCACAAAGAAGATGTTACACCTGGACCTAACAGAATGAAGAAGGCCAAAGAGGTCTAATATTTAAGTAGCGCCTCAAGAAATACTGCTTCCGTATCACCTGACCGAGGGGGTGATGACGAAGAGATAAATGGAAAAGGAGCTGAACACAAGCCAGGCAAAGTAACACCGCCCAAATATGAGGTTGACCCCCTGAAGAAGAGGAAGGTTTCTCCCCCGAAACCTTCTTCCTGGAAGAAATCGAAATCCACCGTGACCAAGATGAAGACTGTGCTCACTACCGATGATTTTGACTTCATCATAGTAGCCCTAAACGACGCCTCACTGGAAATCGTGGAGAAACAAGAAGATAAGCAGGAGGAAATGTACAATAGAATTAAGTTCGAATTTCGAGGGGTACAATAGGCCCTTCAGTCCAGCCGCGCAGTGTCCACTGCGCCCCTTCCATCAGGAGAACCAAAGTTGGGAGATGAGCCACCCTAACTACGCTGACTAGCTGATGCGGTCGAATCTCGCCTTTGTTGCGCTAAAAAAGAAATAGAAAAATCCACCCAGGCCTTGAAGCAAGTGAAAGTCGTAGAACAACACAGAGTTCCAGAACAAGAGAAGGTTTCCCTCCTGTCAAAGTTTGAAGAAGAGAAATCCCAGATGCAACAAGAAAAAGAACAGTTTCTCGTAGAGCAACTCGAAGTGAAAGAAGCAGTCAAAATATCCCTCCACTATGTGATAGCATTAGAGCCATAGGCAGAAGACCAAATCATGTATCAAGTAGAGAAGATCGCAGAAGCTATCCAACAACTACAACAACAAATAGCAGACTTAGAGCTCTGCACTGTACCTGACACCCCACAGGATGTAAGGGATCAAAGAGAAGCAACTGCTTGAAGCGCAGTTGAAAGAATCAAAGCCCTTGCCATGGAATGTAAGAAATTGAGTGATCGTCATGCCCAAACATATGAGAGACTCACTGATAATCCAGAATTGAAGGCACTGGACTCACAACTACATGAAGCGAAGCAACAAGAAGAGACAATAATGTGAAGTTGAAGCCTCTGTCAGCTGTGGAAAGAATGAAGCGATCCCAAGAGCAACGAAATACCCAGCAGAAGGTCCACACTATTCATAGAAGAGTTATGGAAGAAACTTAGAGGCCCCAACCTATACAGGATGAGGCTTACCAACTATTCACAGAGATCGAAGGCCGATGAGCGAAACTAGAGCAAGTTGTCACTGCAACTGAACAATGCCTAGAGGGACCTGTCAACGAAGCAGCCATACAAGAGTTTGCTGAACAAGAGGGTGTGGAACAACAACAAGTCGAAGCTTCTCAAGCCAAGCTTGAGGATTTTGAAGCAGAACTAGTCAGATCAGAGTAACTCGGGACGAGTCATAGGTGAGTATTGGGGGTCTGTTGGCCCTTGACCAAGTTTTGAGGATTCTTGGTCATGTTTGACCTAATTTTGGGAATTTGACAAGCTGTCGAAGGCGAAGCACAAGATGAAGCAGAGATTGCAGGATCTTGGCCCCTTTTAGGGCCCTTTTTGGGATTCGGGATTATGTAATGGGTATGGGATGTCAGCCCATGGGTTTACCCATGTTTAGGCCTATTTTGTAATGTATAAATAAGTAGCTAAGAATTGTAAGAAAGGGGGAAGAGACCTAGTAGGCCAATATTCTAAGTGTTAGGGACGGATCTATGTGATCAAGAGTTGTAAGTGCTTTGTGCATACTATGTGAGGCTTGCAAGGCTAGTGCAAGTAACTATACGAGACTGTTTGAAGGCTTGGTGTTGTACCCTAGCTAGAAGAAGGAGGATATGGTGGAGTGTGCTCATATATCCTATCTTCTACGGAGTATAACTTGGATGTTATGTGCATGTAATGAGCTTGACCAAAGATAATAAGAAGAGAAGAGTTGGTGGATGTAGCCCTAGGGTGGAGGTGAACCATGTACATGTTGTGTTGCTATGCTTTGTGCGATGTATTGATGTGCTTATGTGGTTACTTTCTTAGTGATTTAATATAGATGAATGATAGATAGATATGTTGATGCTTAGTGCTTAATAGTATGGACGGATCTTAGATCTGACTTATGTATGTATTCTTAGTGCTTAAGTACCTTAGATCTGAATGAATATTGTGATACTCTGTAATTAGGGTTTAACTACGCTGTAACTAAGACTGGATATTGATGAATGTTAACTTCTAAGTGCTCTGTGAAGTGTTAGAATCACATACCTGTGTCCCAGCTAAGGTTGCAGACATCTGAGTCCTGCAACCACCCCTGCCTCTACCTCAGGCGAGACTTCATATTCTTCGCAGGTGTTTCCAAAAGGGTCGGTAGTTAGGGTTTTGTTGGTGCGTTTTTGTAGCTTTGAACCTTGGGTTTGCCCCTGTTCCAACATAATGATTATGCAATATATGTTCATAAGTTAAAGTGTTTGGTTAAGTAAGATAAAGTCAATTCCATGCTATAAGAACTGTCAATAAAAGAATCTTGGAATACGAAAATGGTTTCATACTTAATATTATTTGAGGATCAAGCAATATTAGAGACACTTGATTCATATCAGGTGGTGTATGATTTCTAATCCATTTTCAGATCATGCTCACAACAAGAAGGAGATCAAAGCAGAAAGAGTCCTCCTAGATTTAGAGAAGGATCATCTAAACCGTCATCTAAACGAGAAGAAGATGGCCAAAGATATGTTTGATGCTCTGGTAATATTATTCCAAAGTAAGAACATGAATAGGAATACAGTCTTAAGGAATAAACTTGGATATATTCAGATGTCGAGATCAAATAACGTTATTAGCTATCTCATGAGGATCACACATGTACTTGATCAAATTGTAGCCATAGGGGAGAAAGTTGAGGACACGAAGATTGTGAATGTGGCATTAAATGGTATTCCCAATTCTTGGGAACCATTTGTCAAAGGAGTTTGTGCTTGGGAAAATATCCCAGATTGGCAGAGACTTTGGGATGATTGCATCCAGGAAGAGACTCTAAAGGGGTCAAAGGGAAGAAAGAAGGGAGGTAGTGAAGAGAAATTTTCTCTAGTTAGTAAGACAAGGAGGGTCAAAGGAAAGGGTTCTAGCAAGAAGGGTAACAATGATGGAGGATCATCACAGCCAAGGAAGAAGAAGGAATTCAGTAAAATCAAGTGCTTCTCATGTCATAAGAATGGACATTATGCATCTCAGTGTACAGATAAGAATAATAAGGGTAATGGAAAGACATTGAGACAAAAAAATCATAAGAGAAATAGATTGATAAGTTTTCAGTGAAATTTGAGAAGGATTACTCAATGGTTTCTTGAATTTTATACTAGCACAACAGTTGGGAGTGGTTGGTTCTTGGACAGTGGTTCATCTCTTCATATGAAAAAATCATGCAAGCTATTTAGTAGTCTGATGGAGAGAGACTCGAAGGTTCATGTGGATTTTGGTGATGATGCCAAGTATGCAGTAAAGGGAGAGAGAACAATTACATTCCAACTTGAGTCAGGAGGTTTGTTCAATGCCCATGATGTGATTTATGTACGAGATTTGAAGAAGAATTTAATTTTATTCTTAGCTATGTAGGACAAGGGTTTTTCCTTTACTTTTCAGAGATGGAAGGTGATCATACATCCAGAGAAAGCTCTCCCAAAGAGCACAATGGTTGTTGGGTTTAGAGAAGGCACTTTATACATGTTTCAAGGAAAGCCTGTTCAGGCTTTGGTACATGACAATGACAGGCTATGTGAGTTGTGGCACAGGAGGTTAGGACACCTACACTACAAGGGATTTTCGATTCTAAGGGGTATTGTTACAGGTCTTTCAAAGTTTAGTATTGTGTAGTAGAGAGTGTGCAGAGGGTGTGCACTTGACATGAATGCCAAGGCTACTTTTCCTAGCAGTGAGAGTAGGTACAAGGGGATATTGGATCTTATTCACTTAGATGTGAGTGGGATTATGTCAACAACATCATTACAGGGATCGTCATACTATGTGATGTTTATTAATGATTTTCTAGGAAAACATGGATCATATTTATGAAGACCAAGGATGAGGTCTTCAGTTGGTTTTAGGAGTTTAGGGCTCACATAGAGAATCATACAGGTAAGAAGATCAAGGTCTTGTGGTTGGATAATGGGGGAGAGTACACCTCCAATGAATTCAATGGTTTCTGCAAAAAGGAAAGGATCAAGAGCGAGATGATACTATTGTACAAACTTGAATAGACTGGGGTTGCAGAGAGAAAGAATCGATCCATCATTGGTTCTTCCAAGGCTATGATACATGATCAGGAGTTGCAGATGTCTTTGTGGGAAGAGGCATGTAATATGGTAGTTTATGTGAAAAACATGAGTCCTCATAGGATATTGGGGACAAGACTCTGGAGGAGGCATTCTCGGGGGTGAAGCCAGAGATAGGAAATTTGAGGATCTTTGGTTGTCCAATTTACATCCATGTTCATGTGGAGAAAAGGACAAAGTTGGAGCCTTCAAGACTGAAGGGTATATTTGTGGGGTACAATGAGACCTCAAAGGCTTACAGGATCTACATTCCAGCATAGAGGAAGATGATTATGAGAAGAGATGTGAAGTTCGAGGAGAACTTAGCATCTAGGAGTACTCAAGAGTCATTAGATGTGATAGAGGAGACCCAGTTGGCTATTAAATACATTGAGGGATGTTGGTGAGGCTCCTAGGAGTGTGGTCATAGAGCGTAGGCCTCCAAAGAAGTTTCCAACCTATATGGTGCTTATGAGTAGCATCATTGATGCTGAGCATTCCAGTTTTGAGGAAGCAACAAATTGGTAGGTAAGGCGGGATTCCATGGTAGAGGAGTACACCTCTATTATGAGGAATGATGTTTAGTGATGAAACTAGAGGGGAAGTCATTTGTGAGTTCCAAGTGGATCTACAAGATCAAGCATGTTGTAGATGGTAGCATAGATAAGTTCAAGGATATGTTTGTGGAAAGAGGGTATTTGAGGTACATGGGAGGGATTCTCATGTGTGTAGTATTAATAAATCCTTGTAAGGACTTAAATAGGAACTCAGGGCATGGTAATCCAATATTGATGGATACTTGCAGAGTATGGGATTTACCAAGAGTGAGGCATATCCTAACTAGTACTTCATACTTGTTGGAGATGATCTTCTCATCTTGGTTTTGTACATTGATGATTTATTTTGCATAGGTGCATAGGAGCTTATTGCAAGGTTCAAAACAGATTTGGCTAGTGAGTTTGAGATGAAGGACATTGGATTGATGCATTATTTCTTGGGGTTAGAGGTATGGTAGGTATCAGGAGAGATCTTGCTTGGATAAGGGAAGTATACAGTAGAGATATTGAGGAGATTTAGGATGGAGGATTGTAAACTGATGGCTACACCTATGACTATCAATCTAAAAAAGATTAACATATTCAAAGTTGGTGGATCCTAGGACATATAGGCCACTGGTAGGGTCCTTGATGTATTTTCTCAACAACAAGTCAGATATTTAATTTTTTGTGAACACCTTGAGTCAGTTCATGGTAGATCCAAGGCAGGTGCATTGGATCGTAGAAAAAAATGTGCTCAGGTACTTGAGAGGTACAATGGAGTACATATTGAGATATATTGTAGGAGATGGAGTGGAGTTGCAGGGATATACAGACTTGATTGGGCAGGCAGTAAAATAGAAATAAAGATCACCTTAGGGTGTTTCTTCAACTTGGGATGAACGATGATTACTTAGTTCAACATGAAGAAGACTTCTGTAGAACTCAGTTCATCAGAGATAGAGTATATGGCAGTGAGTATGGCTAGTTGTGAATCCATTTGGCTTCACAAATTTCTTATAGGTTTATTTGGTCAGGAGTTGGAGCCTACGGTGATATACCACAATAATCATAGTTGTATCAAACTCTCTGAGAATCCAGTATTCCATGACAGGTCCAAGCATATTGAGATCATATATCACTTCGTTCAGGATAAGATCTAGAAAAGAGAAGTGAAGCTTCAGTATATTTCCATGGATGAGCAGGTTGTAGATGTTCTGACCAAGCCGTTAGAGAAAGGGAAGTTTTTGTTCTTCAAAGATAGACTTGGAGTGGTGTAGAATACCTTCCTTGCTAAGAGGGAGTTTTGATGTTAGTGGTAGCACCAGACATGTATTTATGCACAGATCTATGTGTCTAGACATGTGGAAATCGTCCAAATCCTTCTACTCTTGAATTTACTTTAACAATTCCTTTAAAGGAATTATTAAAGTAAATTGATTTTGTTAATTAATTATGTAATTAGTTAATTAAGTAATTTAAGAAATATACTAAAAGTACTTAGCATGTAGCATGCAATCTAAATCTCAAGTGAGTGTGAGAAGTAATCTCAACCGTAGATCACTTTGGAGATTAGAAATAGATTATAACTCACGATTATAAATGCAAGGCTAGGATGAAGGATAAAGACACTTGACATACAATTGAAAGAATTAAGGAAATCTTGGATAAGGAAGGAGAAGGACTTCCATATAGAGATCATGTTAAGGAGAATAGAGAACAAAGGCTTACACAAGTGGGTTTCAGTCTGAGGAATCCATAGGAGAGTGTCAGATCGTATGAAGCTTTCCATACAAGTTTTTCGTATGGATACATGGTTCACAGTTAGACAGTTGCATATATACGCGATTCAAAAGAAGGTGAATCATGCATGCCAAAAAAAGAATGCCAGAACTGGTCATATAATAGGTCAGACCTTTCTAGGTTAGTCTGCAACTGTATTTCTCTCACTAGGGCATGATTCCTATTACAGGAGCCCTGATCTTAGCATAATAAAATATCATTCTGATCACTGGTTTTCCCTTCGGGTTTTTTCGAGGGGTTTCTACCTGAAAATTTTGGTGTTCTTATGTGTTTGATTAAGTTTCCTTATTTATGTTTTCATTGCATGTTTAGTTGATTACTCAGTTTCTCTTTTAGTAGATAAAGTGATTTTGTTTTGAGCTAATTGTCGTGTGTTGAGTAGGAGAAATTTCAACACACATGTCAATAAAGCATTTCCTCCCATTAGAAGGAAACTTTATTTCCAACCTCCAAGAAGACCTTACACATATTCGATACATTCTCATTGACAAAATGAGCTTCATAGGGCTAACACTTTACAACCACATCGACGAGCATCTTCTAGAAGCATTCCCCTTACATAAAAACAACCCTTTTGGAGGTTGCCCTATTATTCTCATCAGAGACCTCGGTCAATTGCCACTTGTCAAGGACATTCCACTATATGCAGGCACATCCCATGGATTTGCAATCTAGTGTAGCTTTAATACAATGATCACTCTACAAACAATATTTTGACAACAAGGGGACAACCCATCATAGGTGACCTTTAGGAACATCCTTCACAACATCAGAAATGTATAATCTTCTTTGGAGGATTGGAACCTTCTCATGTCAAGGACGTACTCCTTCCTTTCTGAAGATCAATTATGTACTTTCCATGCTTCAACGCACTTATATGAAACCAACAAACTACCCACCCAACATAATAAGAAAATGATAAAGTTTTTAAATGTTCCAATAACACTCTCAAATGTCGAGCAAAGCAACAATGATGTTTCCTCCACATTTGAAGATGGATAATTGGATCCAAAAGTATTGCTCTACCCTGGCTAAAAAGTGATGTTATTATCACCACTTTCACATTATGTGATAATGTGAAAGTGGTGATAATAATGATTTTGGAATAATTTATTTTTTGTTGTTGAAATTGGATTTTATTTAGTTTAGAAAAATATTAAATATTTTATTATTATTTTTTAATTTTATTATTATTATCAAAATACGATTATCTAATCTTCCTCAAAATTGTAACTTTGAATGGATAAAATTATTGTTTTGAATGTAAAAATGGATTCAACATCTTCACATTCATGTTATTTAAAGTGGTTGAAAGAGACAAGTTGGTAACATTTAGTTTGTAGTTAATATCGGAGAATAATTCTTATGTTAATAGGGTCTTTGTAAATTATACCATAGAAAATGAGGTTAATAATGGTTGTTATAGTTATCTTGTTGAAATTAAATTTATCTAATTAATTAATTTATATGCTAATATATTTTTTCATGAAATTAAGTTAATGTTTTAAATAATTAAACATTTTTAAAAGTTCATGATTTCTAGTTAGTCAATATTGACTATTTAAAGTGGTGGAGAGGTAAAAATGTGAAAAAAGTATTCGTAAATACAAATATTCATTAAGTTCATTGGATTAATTTAATCATTTAGAATATAGATTAATTTAATCAATTGAATAAATTATTTTAAATAGAGTTTGTTATAAAATTTTGTTTATTTATTTTAATTCGACTAAAGTTAGGTTTGAGTCCGATTAAGTCCCATTAAATTAACCATTTTAATTGCAATTGAGAGTTGGACCGTCGAAAAGTAAAAAACCCACAAAATTTTCTTTTATAAAAATACAAACCTTCAGTGTCCATTATACACTTTATGAGATGAAATTCAAACCTATGCGATTGATTACACTTTCATGAGGTAAAATGTTCAATTGAGACCTCTTTTTGGGGATTTCATACCTATTTCACTTTGTAATCTATGTTACAAAATTATTGCAAAATTGTTGGTAAAGAGGTTGAGGTTTATTCTATAAAAGTTTAGCCAAAAAAACAAGTGGGTTTTTTTTAGGGAAGACAAATCCTAGATGTGGTGGGCACGGTGCAGGAATGCTTCCATAGCATAAAAAAGAAAAACCAACATGTTTTTATTATTAAAATTGATCTAAAGAAAGCCTATGATTTTATTAATTGGGAGTTTCTTAGGATGATTTTGATTAAATTCGGCTTTGGCTTCGCTGTCACAAACTGGATTATGAGCTGAGTTACCTCGGTTTCATATGCAGTCCTAATTAATGGTGAACCATCTGCATTTTTTCAAAGAGGCAGAGGTATCGGACATGGATTCCCACTGTCGCCCCTACTCTTTATCTTGGTGATGGAGGGACTGAGTATCCTCTTGAAAAAGGAGAAATAAGCAGGATTAGTGACCATAATTAAAGTTGCTAGGATTACAAAGATTTTACATCTCCTTTTCGTTGATGATGTGTTGATCATGACAAGAGTTTGCGTAGCAGAATGGAAGGTGATTGTTGGCCTATTGAAGATTTTTTTACATGCTTCGGGGCTTTAGATAAATGAGAAAAAATCCACTTTCCATGTGGCGGGGATGGAAGAGTCAGGGATGACACCTTTTAAAGAGATTTTTTATTTTATCTATGTCCCCATAGAGAATGGCGTTAAGTGCCTGGGATATTTCCTTAAGCCAAATTGCTACAAAGATGACGACTGGCATTGGCTTATAAAAAATTCGAGAAAAGAATTGACCACTAGTGTAATTGGTGGCTTTCTCTTGGGGGTCGATTAGTTCCGATAAAGGAAGTTTTGGTGAGTCAACCGGTGTATTGGATGTCTATGGCCACGGTTCCCAACTCAGTTTTGGTAAAACTTCGTCAACTTATATTCTCCTTTTTATGGTCGGGTTGTAGTGAGAGGAAACAATTACATCTCTGTAACTTGGATACTATTGCTAGGCCAAAGAAAGTTGGAGGTTGGGGGGTGAAAAGTCTGGCTTTCTTCAATAAATCCTTAGTGGCCAAAACTTTATGGAGAGGATTGAACAAAGCTGGAATATGGCATAAATTCTTAGAAGACAAGTATTTACCTTATGTTTCAGTGACAACGTGGTTTAGATTGGAGAACATAAATCATGGAGAGTTTTCACCAGTTTGCAGGAATATTTTAAAAGCTCTTCCTCTATTAGATCATTAGCTATGCTGGAAAACTGGAAATGGAGAGACTATCCAAGCAGGCAGAGATCATATAATGGTAATGGGTCTGAACTCTTATCTCTCAAAAGAACTGTTGGTGGATTTAAAGGTAAAGGGGATTACTTTTCTTTACCAAGTTCGAAACTCTACTTTGCCAGTTCCCCTAAGCACTTACTGGATTGAATCTACTCATCTTGGCTTCATTGGTGTTCTTGCAATGGAATGGGAGGCATACATAAGTGCGCTCTCGGGTGCATGTATTCTTTTAAATGCAAATGAGGATGAGTTAAGCTGGTCGGGAGGTGATGGGTCTAGTTTTCCCACTGCAAGAAATCTATACAAGGCTCTTTCAGAGAGCTTGTGGACACACATTATAAATGGGTGGTGATATAAATTATGGAAGTGGAATTTGGTACTAAAATTAAAACTCTTCTTTTGGCTTCTCTTGTGAAACAATATTCTCATGTGGGATTTACTGCTAGCTAAAGGGTGGGAAGGCCCGAGTTTCTGCATCCTGTGTAAAAGGAACCCATAGTCACCAAACCATTTGTTTATATCATTCCCTTTCACTCCTCATGTATGGATTACTAGCGAGGGGATTTTAAAGTTCAAGCTATCATCGGAGGAAAACACAGTTGATGAATGTATTTTGTCTTTTGTCAATGTGCATCCAAATATGATTACTCTTCCAGTCATTGTCTGTTGGTTATTATGGATAGAAATAAACGACCTACTTTTCAACAAGGGGTCAAATCTCCTGCAAGTGGTGGCAATCAAGTCTATTTCTTTTTATAATGCTAGTATTCCACCTAGAAATCAAAATCTCTATACAGGATTAAAAAACCACCCCAAATTCACCATTTAGTGCGGTGTTTTGATGGCGCAAATGTTGGCATGTTTACAGGAAGAATGTGCTTGTCATTGATGGCAAGAACAACAATGAACCAAACCTCGAGAGCGCAAAATACGAGAAAGCTCATAAGAGATAGCAGTTTCCAGAAGTGCAGACGAGGTCCAAGAGACAGACTCGCAGGAGGAGAAAAGGTCGAGACCCGTGAACACTTAGAAAACATTCTAAGTCATAGAGATCATAAGCTTAGGAGGAAGAGAGACAATGGTCATTGGATCACTGATCCAGAGGACCAACAACCATTGGATTGAATTAATAGAAGGATAGGATAAGTGGGGAAAAACGATTGAGAATTCAATCATCCAAATTTTCATCAGTTGTCAGATTGATTTAAGTGGAAGGACATGATAAGAAAGAGAAATTGATCTAAGATATTGATCAACAAACAACATTCATTTCGGGTCTAAATATGTGAGGAGATTACGCTCCGGAGAAATCACTTCGAGAGTTTCAGTTTGAGATTTGAAATCCCCGAAGTCCGGAGAGTCGAAGAGCCAGAGTAAACGTCAGTTGTCAGATAATTTTAAAGTGGAAGGACAAGATAATCTAGAAAAGCAACATCGCAAAAAGATCGAGACGTCAATCTAAGAACATGATCGACGAACAACATTTAGTTTGGGTCTAAAAGTTGCGAGGAGGTTAGTGTTCGAGGATTCTCACTTCAGAAGAATTGGCGACTTGAAAAGTCGAAATACCAGAAGTCTCGAAGGACGAAGTCCTGAAGTGAATGAGGATCCACGTCAGCAAGACTACATCAGCAAGGACATGTGGCGCAATCAGACAATGACAAGTGTCAAGTTGATTCGAAATTTCAGGTACGTGAAAATCACAAATTCGAGTGACACGTGGTAGCTACTAGGCTCATGACACGTCATCAAGTGACATAAGTAAGTGATGTCACTCCAGGAGTTTTACTTCAAGAGCTTTACCACCATCACTTTCCCAAAGTTCTGAAGTCCCAAAGTGGTTTGGGGTCGTCCATCGTCGAGGAGGACAGGTGGCGCGAGATCCACAACTTCAGAAGTTTGTGGATGGGGAGAACCTGAAAATCGCCGAAGATAAATCTTGACTGATTATCATCAAGGGGAGTACGTGTCAGCGGATCTGATATTTTGGAGAAATCTCACTTCAAGAATTTTCAGTTGAGACTTGAGAATTCCCAAGTCTGGAGATGCGAAGGGATTTGACCATTGATTAGAAAGGGACACGCATCAATGGATTGTCAGCTCGAGGAAAAAGAAAAGGAAGGTTGAAAGGTTGGAAAGTTGAGATTTCCAAACCTCGAATACCCGAAGGGATTGTGACTGTTGATTTGAGAATACCATGCATTGTTAGATTGTGGACTCCAAGTGAAATGCTCCGGGAGAAAGCAGAGTTTGAGAATCGATACTCCCGAAGCCTGAAAGGAGAAATCGATCTCGTCCATTGGTTTGGAGGGCCACATGTCACTTGGTTGTTGAGACTAAGGATCACGCATGGACAGAGGTAAGAAGGCAGGAAAAGACAATATATTGGATCCATTGATCGAGGAAATATGTCAGAGACCGCGAGATTGACGATCACGCCTGATTGCGGGATCAGAAGTTGCTCGGAAGTTAATTTTCTGAGGGTAGGCCGCAATTGAAACCACAGTATTGAAGAAAGGGTACGTGGAAGCTGGAGTTATATTGTGGGGAGAAAAGTGGTTAATCCCAAACCATTGTTGGAAGCACCCGCAATCGTTCGCTTACGCAAGGAAGTAGCCCAAGGTCAAATACGATAGGGGGCTAACGAGAAGAGATCTTGCACCCGCAATCATGTGGTCATGTGAAGTTAATCGCCCAAGGTCATATCGGAAAATAGGGAGCTATTGCTTGCCAGACCAAGAATGCAAAGCACCTTTTGAATAGGCGTATGGTCACCGCCAGAGGTCACATGAAGGAAGGGACTTAGAATCCAAAGAAGCCAAAAAAATGACTGGTTGTAACTTCCAGAGAAGACGAAAAATTTCGTCTGACAGAGAAGCAAAATATTCTCAGGATAACTTCTAGAGAAGCCAAAGAACATTGAATAACGGCCAGAGAAGATGAATATTTTGTATGATGATCAGGCAGACGACTCGACGTGTGAAAGACATGCAGAATAGAGAAGAGACAGAGTGTCTCTCAGAGAGTGATGCATGTGGGTAGGAAGAAACGTATTGCATATCTAAAGGGGAGATCCATGGTGTGGTGAAGAGGATGCAGAGGCAATACATAGCATAAAAGGTAGAAGAGAAGCTGAACAGGAAGCAGTGTTGAGCGAAGGAGGAAAAAGAGCAGAGCATAGAAGATGAACGATGAAGAAGAAGAACAGAGTATAGAAGCTAAAGAAGGCAGAGGAGACATGGAGTTGTAACAGACCATATTAGAGACAGAGGAATTAACTAAATTNAAGATTCATTTAGGGTGGTAGGGTGGTGCTATGGAGGATTGAAGTCCTCTAAATTCTAGGTGGCGCTAGAAGATATTCTGGGAGTTGGTGCTTCCATCTAGTGGGTGCTAGAGAAACCTGGGAGTTGGTGCTAGAGAAATATGAGAGTTGGTGCTCTCTGCAAGTTGTAGCTTGCTATCAGAGGTTGTAGCCTCATATTTGAGTTGGACCTCAAAGATTGTGATGTACATGAAATTTGGAGCTTGATTGACATCCTAAGAAGAAGAGGTTTTCACCCTTTATGGGTTTCCTCAGGAAAATTAGCGTCTCTGTGTATTCTGTGTGATTGATCATTGTATATCTATACATGTTAAGTTATCAGCAAGACATAATAATAATCTAGAAAGAATCAGAAAAAATAGGAAAAGTTTCAAGCTTATATACATAACTGATTCACCCCCCCCCCCCTCTCAGTTATATTTCCAACAATTGGTATCAGATTCGATATCTTTGATCAAAGGTAGATCCATATGCTTGAACATGACTAGTCATGATGGAAGTTCAACTAATAGACCCTCTCTGTTTGATGGAACACAAATTTCTTTCTGGAAAATAAGAATGAGAACACATTTAATGTGTTTGGGTGATGATGTTTGGGATGTCGTTGAAACAAGATATGTGAAGCATGTAGTCTTGGCCTCAAAAGATGATAAGTTGGAGTTTAGATTTAATGCAAAAGCAATGAATTCCATCCTCAGTGGACTTGCTGAAGCCGATTTTGTCAAAGTCATGCACTGTGATTCAACAAAAGTTATGTGGGACAAGGTGATAAGTAGTTATGAAGGTAATGAAAAGGTGAAAGACGCAAAACTTCAGACTCACAGATTGAAATTTGAGCAGTTAAAGATGGATGAAGACGAAACTATCAGTAAGTACTTCTTACGTTTAGAATAACTTTTCAACACTATGAAAGGCCTAGGTGAAATGAGAGATGAATCTTTTCTAGTCCAGAAAATATTAAGATATCTTCCTGATAGATTTAACTCAAAGGTCTCTGCTATAGAGGAAATAGATTATCTCAAAACGTTGACACTAGATCAACTTCTTGGAACCCTAACTTATTATGAAATGAGAATCACCAATGGTAAATCCACTACAAGAGAGGCATCTTTTCAAGTAGAGAAAAACACAGACTCCGATATAGATGAGATTGAAGCAAATTTTGTGAGAAGACTGAAGAAAGGATCAGGAAAATACAAAGGTAATCTGCCCTTCAAATGTTTCAACTGTGGTAAGATAGGTCATTTTTCATATAAGTGTCCTCACAAAATAAAGGATCAAACATATGACGATGAAGAGAAGCACAAACACAAGAATGTCTATAAAGAGAATAATTTTAAGAAGAAAATCCTTTGTGTAAACAATGATGATGATCCCTCATATGATGAAAGCAGTGACTCTTCTATTGAAGATAAAATAAATGATATCATGCTAATAGCTTTAGAAGATATAAACACTGAAGATACATGAAGTGAGTTCGTTGATTGTGAAGCAGTAGTAGATCTTGAAGGACAACTTGTTAGTGCCATGGAAGAGATTGATAGACTCAGAGAAAAGAAAAGAAAACAAAAACAGTTACTGCTCAGGCATGAGAAAACATGCAATGAACCATCTGAAGAAATTACTCTGTTGAAGGTTAAGTTAGAATAAGCTAATAAGATTGAAGACATCCTCAAACAACAATTAAAGGAAGCCGAAACAAAAGGTGAAAAATTGGAAGCTGAAGTAGTGTCTGTCAGAAAAGATCTAGAGAAATTTCAGGCCTTATATCATCAGAATATGACAAGTATTAAAGCCTCAGAAGGATTAGCCTCCATTTTGAATTAGCAAAGGAATTCAAAGTTGAAAACTTGTTTGGGTTATGAAGAGGGATCAAGTAGTGGTCAGCCAAGAAAAAAAGAATCCATCAAGTTTGTCAAATCTACAACCATTGACAACAACAAACCTGCAGAAACAAAGGAAAAGAATCAGTTGCCAAGGAGGAGTGAAGGAAAAGCTACCAGAATTGAATCTATAGAACAAAGAAATAATACACCCTATGCTCAAGGAAATCATCAGCATGGAAGAAATCAACATGCTCAAAGAAGACAAATATTTTCTAGGTACAAAGATTTTTTCTATAGATACTGTTTTTACTACTCTAACTTTGGCCACAAAGCTGTAAATTGTTCTTTAAGATTTAGACATGAGCAATCAAGACAACCAAGGCATAAATATCGTCCACAACAAAGAATGAGACAACCAAGTAGCAAACAAGTTACAACCACAGACTGCAAATCATGTAATGGCTGGGAAAAGGACGCAAATTACACATAACAATCATTATGATCCTTTATTCAATGAACCAGAATGTTACATCTTCCATAATTATGGACATAAAGTTGCAGTCTATCGCTTAAAAAACTATAAGCTAGATTCAAATCATAGAACTGAAAATGTAAAGTTTTGGAAGAAGAATGAAGATAACAAGTTTGGATTAGTGTTGTCAGCTCAAAGACAAAAAGACACCTGGTATATTGACAATGGATGCTCCAGTTATATGACAGGTGACAAAAGTAAGTTCCTATTACTCAAAGAAAATAAATCAGGGAGTGTGACCTTTGGAAATGATGCTCTAGGAAAGATTAGAGGTAAAGGTCTAGTAAGCTTAAGTAATGGAAGAAGCAAAGCTCAATATGTATTATTTGTTGATGGTTTAAAGCATAATCTTCTTAGTGTCAGTCAGATATGTGACAGAGGATGTGAAGTCACTTTCATTGCCAAGTATTGTAAAATAAAGACAATAAACATATGAGAGATGATTGCAAAAGGGGTTAGAACTGAAAACAATGTATATGTTATGAAGGAAGATAAGGAGAAATGTCATTTAAGCAAACTTGATGAAATTTGGTTATGGCATAGAAGGCTTGGACACCTGAATTTTGATCATATTGTCAAACTGAATAATGAAGACACTGTGAAAGACCTTCTGAGAATATCTAAGCCTAATAACTTTGTAAGTGAATCATGTCAAATGGGCAAGCTAACTCGTGCTCAATTCAAATCGAAGAGTTTCACATCTTCATAGAAACTACTTCAAATTTTTTATATGGATCTGTGTTGACCATCGCGAAAGGAAGGAACTAGAGGAGAACATTACTTTATGCTAGTCATTGATGACTTCTCCAAACTTACATGGGTTTCCTTTTTGAGAGAAAAATATGATGCGTTTGAGAAGTTCAAAAAGTTTAAGGCGTTAGCTGAGAATCAGACAGGAAGGAATTTAAAGGCAATTAGCTCAGACAGGGGAGGAGAATTTATGTGAAGAGATTTCAAAGAATTCTGTGACAGACATGGAATTAAAAGATAATATACTATTCCAGGTACTCCTCAAGAAAATGGAGTTGTAGAACGCCAAAATAGATCAGTTCGACAAATGGCAAGGGCTAT
>ML807040.1:0-16233 GCA_009831015.1 Picea engelmannii | reverse complement strand
GAGATGGATTAAACATTGGTGCAGGAGGTGTTATCAATATAAATGTAAATAATCTGATCAAGTGGACTTTCAACACATGAGTTGGAACAAACAACAGGGCAGAGCTACTGGGAGTGTGGACCACACTTTTCTTGTCGGTAAAACTCCACATTCCTGACATTCAAATTATTGGAGATTCAAAGCTCATTATTGAATGGTGCAAAGGAAGCAGGAGACTCCAAAGTCTGGCATTAGAAGGTTGGAAGGATCAAATTAAAAGGCTTAGTTTCCAGTTCGAAAAGATTTCATATCTTCATACTTATAAAGAATTTAACAAGGTTGTTGATGTTCTTTCAAAATATGTGCTCAAGGACCTTGACCACTGTAATATACCAGATATAAAATGTATGCAGAACAGAAATAAAATGCTAGTATTGGTAGAATAACAACAATATAACCAGAACATTCACTATAATAACACTGAAATGATATAAGAATAACAACATAAATAACATTTTGAATCTGAAAGCAATGTTCACGGGCCTCTTCGAGGGGGAAACCTCCAGTTGAGCAGAGCTCTATTACAATAATATCCAAGCTAGGGTTCTCATACCCTCGACTCCTATTTATACTAAAAAGGAACATCTAGAGGAAGATCCTTCTAGAAGTGGAAACTTCTATTAGGTGTTCTTACATCCGCCTTATTCTATTTTATTGAAATGCCTTATTAATATTGACCTTTATTACATCCGAATATATTGTCCTACCTATGTGCGGATTAGGACCCTAACAATCACCATGGCATGATTATCTACACACAATGGGTAACAACACATCAGGAGTAGCAAGGCATATTAAAGTTTTTTGATCTTCTACAGGCTGAAAATGGATCATATATGAAGTCTATATTTTTGTTTATAGCATTTTATGTTCTCTTTTTTGCACAGAACTCATTGAATGAGTATGTGATAAATCCACTAGACAGATGACAATTTTTGAATTAAGTAACTTATTATGTATTGAAAGCCTGAATGTTCAAATCAACACTGTTATAGTTTTTTTTATATGATGGATGCTCTTTTTGGAAAGAGTATGAACATAGATGTAATATTTATATTATCTAATATAAAGAGAAATTTTCTTGTTTGGAAAACGAAACCAAGTCATATTATGTAGTAGCTGAGTCATAAGTTTGCTATCTAGTTCATATTTATCCATACATTTTACCATAGCTAAAAAACCTAGATATCGTAATAAAATCTGAATAACAAAATGACAAACATCACTTGTCATGCAAAACCTGGTTGATGGTGGGATCCTCAGTTCCCCATCGAGTTGTTGCAACCGAGGTTTCAAGACTTGCATAATTCTGCATAGGAGGAACAAAGGTGCCTCCTTGTTGTGTAGCGATCCACGCTACCACCTCAATCAAGTAGGCATTCTATATCCAAAAGATTCTTGACGGATTTTTAGTTGGAAACAATCCTACTCCTTGGGAAACATACCAATGGCCACCATGGTTTTGGTGTGCCAATAAAGTTCCAGGGTGCGATAGAAATTTGAATTTCTAGTCCGGGTACACCTTAGATCCGGAATGAAACCCCCAACTTGAGACTCCACATATTCATCTTCCTAGAATTCCCTAATTTGATGAACCTCATCTTCAAGTTCATGCATTCTGGATTTGTCTTCCTCTGAGACAAAGTCTTCATAAAATTCAGCAACATCAATGGAAGCTTTCACTACTCGGGAGGGATTCATAGAGTGAGAGCAGGGTTTTCGGCCTTTGGGAGCCATGGGCAGATGGTTGAAGGGGATAACTAGGCCAGTCGAAGAATCAAGAGCAGAGAGTGACCAGACAATATACCAGAGTTGAACAATATAAAAGAGAGGGAAATAACAATAAACCAGAGAGAAACCATATAATAGTATACCTGGTTCCTAGCCATCACAACCCTAATTTAACAATCCCATTTCCAGATTAAGTCCCCTTGAGATATAAACATTGATTTCTTTGGTCGTGCTAATCATGAGAGGTGGGATGAATAAAAATCGTGGCCTCTTCCTCTTTATCATGTTGGGGATTCTGCTCACCACTTGAATGATTCTTCCCACTTCTGGTTCAGATATCATTTCTAAAACAGGTTGCATTTCTTGCTTCATAATCATCATGAGAATGTTGAGGATGAACGAGTCAGTCCTCTTCCCACACATGTGCAATTATTTCCTTCTTGTATACTCGAGCTTGAAATGACGACATTCTGTCTAAGCAGATCGTCGAAGGGACGAGTAGAGGAACTTGCTAGAAGCTTGCAATCATTTGGAGTCTTGGGCATGGGGCCTTCTCGATCGGGTCCACCATCTTATCATGAGAACTCGAAGGAACGCCATTCAGAGTAATTAATAAAGTTTTTACTTTTACTTGAAAAATAAATTAGATTTAAATCTAGTTATCATGTATATATATTGTTTAAATATCGTCAACTAAATCTAGTTTGGATGGTTGAGAGGAATGATTGTTACCCTCCTCATCCAAATTCAATTTTGACAAATGACAAACCCTATTTGAGAAAAACTACTTTTAATTTTTCTAAAAATTATATATATATATATATATATATATATATATATATATATATATATATATATATATAAATAAGATATTAAAATAAGATATAATACTTAAAATATTATATCCTACTTAAAATAAGATATAATATTTTAAGTATTATATCTTATTTTAATATCTTTTATATATATATATATATATATATGAAAGTGAATATTGAATATAACTTTAGCTAAGAATCAAATCCTACTAAATGATGCCCATGAAAGTGGATACTCAATATAGCTCCCCAAGAATAACATCCTACCAAATTATGCTTATGTTTGTACTCACATGAATAACATCCTACTAAATGATGCTTAAGCTTGTACTCACATCCTATCAAATGATGGTTTTTTATTAAAACCACGTGCATGCCTTGAGTAACTCTCGTTAAATAAAACCTTTCACCCATAAATATTTATTGTTAATAAATCTTCATAATATAAAATTTAAATCTAGTAATTTTATATTATTAAAAACAAATTTAATAAAAATTATTATATAAAATTTTAAATTATTAATAAAAATATATAAATTATATTTTATAAAATTTTAAAATTTATATATATATATATATATATATATTTATTTAATCTATTCATTTAAATAATATAATTTTAAGAAATAAATTATAATAATAATAATCTGATTTTAAGATCCGTGATAATAACTATTAAATTTACTTAAGCTTTCACTAAATTAAATCTCATCCCCTCTTAAGTTTTTTTTAAGAGAGTTTTTTTTAAAATAATTAAAATTATAAATTTTAATAGCTAAAATTGTAGTGTAAATTTATTATAATAAAAATGTCATTTATAAATGAAATTGTAAAATTTCATTATCAAAATTATGATTTTTCGTAATAAAATTCATCAAATTACATTTAAAAAAATATACTTTAAAATTATACATTTTTTTTGTGACTTGGGGGACTAGTTTATGGGACATAGTCCTTAGGGTTGAGAAATTGTCACCCAAGAGAATCTAAGCAGCTAAAATCACTCAGGCTGCGATCCAATGACATTTAAGTTGTCAAAATCACCTGGAGATCTTACTTGACCTGTACCACACCAAACCTTATCATAGCTAGATTTTTTTATGTCTCCTCCCAATAAAAATCGATTTCCAACCTAAATCATCATACTAAACTAAATCCATTTAAACATATCCTTATAAAAATATTGAAAAACATAAGTAAAATTATACAATTTTACTTTTAAATAATAAGTTATAATTTATCTCTTAAATATAAATTCAAACTTAATTTATAAAATAATAAAAACCTTATCTAGTAATTTATTTTTTAAATATCATATTTCAACTTTTTATATATGAGAAATTTATGAATTATAATTCAAAGATATACAATAAAAATGAGATAAAAGAATCAACCCTATATCTTACATAAAACTTAAAACATTTAATTATTCAAAATAGCCCACCAAACTACTTTACTATTATTATATACACAATAATGATAATACCAGCATTTAAAACCTAAACCTTGGCACAACATGTTTCTATGTCCTTTTTGCTAGATAATGTAAGTAGGTTTTCCAAGGAAAATATCAATGGTATCAAACCAACAACTTCAAGACCTTTATGTCATTGGTCCAACTAAACTTAGATTTAAATATGGTGGCTACGTCCAACTATACTTGGATTTAAATATGGTGGCTACGTCTCGAACTACCATATAAAAAGGGCTTTTTGATTTTTTTCCATGAATTTTTTTTCTCGAATTTATATATGGTATAAATTCATTTACAAGAAGCTGCAGCGAGCTTTTGATTGTGATCGGTGCACAAAGCAGTGAATCGACCAATACAAACAAGGTAGCCCTACTTCAATGCTGGGGGCAAGACCATCAATGCGGAGAGAAAACTGGAAGGTGGAATAAGCTATAAAGATTTTAAGAAACTATCAAAAAACTGTTAACTATCTACAACAATGAGGGACAACAGTCATCGATCAATAGATACTAATGTAGGAAATAGGACTCTCTATCCCTCTATCACAATGGAAGATCGAGAGTCTCCCTGCCTCTTCATTTAGCGCTCTCTTTGAGAGAGCGTCCACCTCGCTATTGTATGATCTGGAAATGTGATGGAAGTTGATGTTAGTGAATCTTTTGGATAGATCCAACGTTTTTTGCTTCCAGCATTCGACATGGAATGAATGAAGCTTGGATTTTTGAGTAATCCAGTCGATTATGACTCTCGAGTCACCAAGGACGAGTAAGTGATTGATAGACCAAATGGAAGCTAGAGTCAGGGAGGCCCAAAGCCCCATGAGCTCGGCTTTAGTATTTGTACCCGCACCGCAGTTGAGAAACCATTTTGTGATTCTCGATGGATGATTTTTGAAAATACCTCCAGCCCCACAGCATAAACTATTTGACTGTGCAGCTCCATCAAAGCAAGCGAGGGTGTACCCTTCAGGCATCTTAAGTTCAATCGCTTTGTAGAGGAAAGGTTTAACCATAGATGACTGCCAGTTCAAGGTGGCCAAAACTCTGTAAATAACAACCAGCGAGGAAGGAGGCCGATCCTCAAACAACACTCTGTTCCGTTCAATCTAGATTTGCCAGCAGACGTGGGAAGCCATACAAATCGGAGAGGAGTTTTGTATGTTCCACGAATTAAAACAATCTGAGATTGTGACTCCGCTCCAGGAAAAGGGAAGAGAAAAATGCTTGAGCAGTCTGTTCCAGACTTCCTTCGTGAACTCACAGTGAACTAGAAGATGGTGAATGTCATCAGACACGCGGCGAAAAACTGGGCATATTCCGAGCCCCTCCCAGCCTCTCCGGTGGAGCAATTCCCATGATAAAATATTCTCTTTACCGGCGAGCCAAATAAAAAGTTTGTATTTTAGGGGGACATCCCAATTCCACAGCTGGAGATACCATGAGTAATCGGCTCCGAGATTCAGCTATTTTAGAAGAGCATCATAAATATTCTTTACTGATATGATGCCCGTAGCATCCCCCCAGCCCACAATAGAGAATCCGGCTCATCTATAAGGGAAATGTCGGCGCTTCTAAGTGCAGAAGTGAATCGATTCCATTCGGTGGCCCACCGTCCACATAAAGACAGGTCGTTGCTTCCCATCCAATTATCCGTAAGAGAGAGGGCGCCAATCAGAACTCTAACTTGTGCTAAGTACAGAAAGTTTAATGAGTAGAGCTTCGAACACAGAGTTGGAGAGAGAAGCGAGCTGTCCTCCAGCCCAATGATCTTATCCCTTCCGATGATAATCTCCGAGCCAGAGCCAGGCTTCCATCGGAGCCAATGGAGAATCACATGAGAGGAAGCGACCAGGCCCTTCCAGAACGAGGAATCCCTCTTTAGCTAAAAGGTTGACTTTTGAAGCCAGTCACAAAGCTGCAGGGAGCCTAGGTATTTTTCCATAATGATTTGGTGCCAAATGCTGTCATGTGTAACTGCTCTCCAAAAATAACTAGCCAGGAGGACTGTGTTGAAGATGGAGAGGTTTTTAAGACCCCAGCCACCTGCCTTTCGAGGTTTTGACAATGTCTCCCAACTGCAGAGGTGAAAACTATGTTTGCGCCCTTGGCCATTCCACAGAAAGTTGGAAGAGAGTCTTTGAAGAATATTGATGATCTTTTTTGGAATCCTCTCCAGGGTCATCCAGAAAACCGTAAGGCTTTCCAACATAGATTTAACCAGGGTGAAACGACCACTGAGTGACAACCATTTATTACACCAGAAGCCTATTTTTCTTTCAAAAATTGTTACAATCCATCGCCAATCATCAGGAGAGAAGGCTCCCAGCTTGATTTGGAAACCAAGGTACCTGAAGCCTTCACTCAGGTCGATAAAAGTGAAGGGAATGGAGTCTTTGAAGCTAAGAAGTTCAGGCTCCATTAGTCCCCAGAAATGGACTGAGGATTTAGAGTGATTGATGTAAAGTCTGTGTACACTAGAATTATGCTTTTATAAAATGACTTGCAAACATGTATAGGAACATGTATATGTAAGTCTTTAATGATTTGCAAACATGCATAGTTGAACATGTATATATAAGTATTTAATGATTAGACATCCTTTAATGATTAGACATCCTTTAATACAATATTTGTACATGAAATTAGTTGCAAGTATTGGATGATTATTTATTCTCATGAGGTTATTAATTTTTATTATAGTTATTATTTACTATTTTACTTGTAATGGTGGCATTTCCATAAAACATTATTAATCATATTTATATGGTTTTGTAGTAATGTGAAGACTATGTTTAATAATATTTATATGGTTTTGTAGTTGTGGATTATTGAGAGGGGTGAATCAGTAATAGAGCAATCAAATCCTTTTTAACCATAAAATGTAAGTGTTATATCAATGTAGCATTATCATTCAATAATTGCAGAGTAAATAAACAATGAACAAATGAGCAATTATACACATACACAATACACCAATGTTTTTACGTGGAAACCCAAAGCGGGAGAAAACCACATATTATTTTTTCTTATATGTCTTTAAGAATTACATTCATTGGAAGCACCAACTTCTTTTGTTTTCCAGCTACAACTGGAAGGAGGCTCCAACCCCCTAGTTTCTCCAGCTACAACCTGAGGGAAGCTCCAACTCCCCAATTCTCTGGCTACAACCCCCTATGTTCTCTGGCTACCACTGGAAGGTGGCTACAACCACCTGTCCTTGCCTCGTCCAACCACCCTGAAATATAAGTAGAATGATGGAACCACTGTCACACTATCACTGTGAGATATACAGTTGTAAACCTGTACCAATCAACTTGCACCAAACAATCTGTAACAACATGTACCAAACAACCTATAATCAACCTGTACCATAAAAAAGTGCATCAACCATGCACCAACCTGTACCTTAACCTGTACCATAAACAAGTGCATTAACCATGCACCAAACCTATACAAACAACCTGTCACAACAACCTGTCCAAACAACCTATCACAACAACCCGCCTCATGAATCTTATCAACCAAATCAGATCTACTCACCAAGACAACTCTAAAAAATGTGCATCACACCAATTCATAATCATCACCAAGATCAATACGTGTTTCTAATAATATACCAAGACAAGTATGCTACATCATCCATAAACCATGTGTCAACAATACTAATAACAAGTGGCTCCAACCACGTACCAAGTATGTACCAATCATGCATCAACTGCTCATCAACTATGACTCATCAAGATGTACCAACATCATCAAATATACACCTCATGTATGTGCCAACTCATCAACTACTTGTCTCAACCATGTACCCAATATGTACCTCAACCAAAATCCCTCATCAATTTAATCATCCAAATATGATTTGTAACTCTGTAATAGACCTGGTGTATATGATCACATACCTTCAAACCTTCCTTAACTTTAACAACAAGAGACTAACATTTTCATCAAACTTTACTTTAGTCTCACATGACTTATTTTGGATTAGTCAACAACCCTAACTTGAAATAATCATAGCTATGTGCTTGTAATGAATAAATATCTTAAAATAGTACACAATGTTCTTCAATGTCTTTTATGCACTTCCTCCAGGTTTCACTACTTGGAACCTCCCAGAAAAAGAGTTATAGCAAAAATGGCATAACTTGTTGAATTCTAGCTTATTCTAGAGAGAGAACTTGTAGAGAATTTCCTGCACAGAATGTTTGTTGTATAGATCTGAAAATGGTACACAACATACTAAATATTTTACTCTAACCAATACATTTGTTCTTAATTAATTTGGATCTGTTATGAAGAAGTTATGATTTTTTTACCTAAAACACCTATTTTAGACTAGTTTCAGGACTAGCCACAAACCTTGTTTTTCCACGGAGTGTAACTCCAAAAATAAAATGACCCACAAGCTGAAATTTTTATCACAGCTACTTGGATATGTTTCCTCAACAACCTATAGATTTCACGGCCTGAATCATTCTATAAAAAAATTTATTGTGCAAATGGTGATATGGCATGTAAATAATATACCTTAGAAAGCATCATCAAAAGAATTTATCCTCCCTTGAATTTCGGCCTTCTTTACTTCACCCTCCCTCTGAAATTTGCCTTAGATATCCTTTGGTTACCTCAATCACTTGTAGATATTAAATATTCTCAAGTGTAATTAAATGAGAGACCCTTGCCTCTTATTTGTACTTTTATGTAGCTTCCTCAAGGGGTTACCTTAAACCACTTTCCTTATTTTAGGGCTAACCCACTTCTAACCACTTGTCCACTTAGTAATTTCTCCATTAACTTTATTATTTAAATAATTTCTTTTGTATCCACTTTGACTTGTAGTGCACTCATCACTTCACTTTATTATTTAAATAATTTGTTCTTTGCAACCAATTTGACTACTTTGACCTTTTGGGGCTTCTAGATGACTCATGAGGGTTCCCCAACTTCACATGGACATAACTCTCTAACCGTGAGTAGTTATGTGGCATTCCACATACCACCAGAAATGGCATGACATGTAGTATCCATCTAGAATATTCTTACCTTCAAATTTATTAAAACTCATACCATTATACATCAAACAAACTTGGGTTCATTACCCAAACCTTTGTGCTACCAGAATTCGCTACCGGACTTTCTTCAAGGGTGGACATCAATGAAAAACAACCCAAATAATCAACAATAGTAATGTGGAGACTAAGTTTGCGCCATTACGATTTTAATCTTTTGAATGTATTGGATCAAATTATATAAAACTTATAAATGTCTGGCTATAATGGAAATAGTCAAGGCATGTAAGATTAAACAAATGACTTCTTGTATAAATGATGTAAATATGTGTGTATGCATTATTAGTGAAGAGTTTAAGGCCAAGGCTAGACTAGTGATTAACGAAGAATACTTCTCTAGACCATGTGGTAGGCTTGACATAGTGAAGTCAACCTATCTAAATATTAATGTTGGAATATAATATATAACTGCCAAAGATGGTTGCAAAGAGCATGAATGAGGTTATGAATCAATGATGGAATATAAAACAAGGATCTCTGGGAAAGTAATCATTTATTTCCATGTCTTAGCCTACGAGCTTGTCTCTTTTTCCATAATGTGCATTAAATGAACTCATCCACCTCCATTGACTTAGAAATCCAATAATTGAGTGCATGTAGATGTTGGTGGAGAAGTCCACTCATGTAATTATTGGAGCATGGGTTGAGTACAATCATTATGGGGAAGCATAAGAGTAATTCACTCTCCTGCCAAATGAAAAGTTCCAAAGTTCAAACCTTGGATGATAGATAGTTGGTTGTCAGTGAGCATAGAGGTTGGTCAAGTTATATATCTTTCGCTTACTAGTTTGATGCTCATTGGATGCTTGAGAGATAAGTGTTATTCTTACAAGCTATTCTTAGAAAGCATGAAGAAAACATGACTCTTCCTATCTACACCAAAGAGCACTAGAAGGGAAGAATATCCCTAAGGGACAACTTAGCTGATAAGTGGAAGATATTCCTTGTGTTGTGTAGGGTAGTGGAAGAGAGTGATATAGATGTTTGATGGCTAGATTGGATGCCTAAAGTGCATTGTAATGATTATAATGTCTAGGCCATGAGAGAAATTAGGTTAGGTTTATTGAGATAGAAACTTATAACTTAATTTGTCTTCCCTAGTGGCCTTACAACCAAACTTAAGGGTGACATATGCACTGAAAGCCTATGTTGGGTGGAAAATTTCTCATACACAACCAATTTCTTAGACTATCTTCTATTAAAAGATATATATTATGCCTCTATTTATGAATTTACAATTAAATGATATTTATTGTTAAGAAAAAAAAATATTTTACATATTGTGTGTATAACTATATATAATTATGATTGTGGTCATTGGTTACCATGAATACCTATTATTCTGTATTTGTCTAATATATGTTACATTTTATTAATTTGCATCGCACATTCATTTAATTAATTTTGGACTTCGATTAGAGACATTCTCTTTTAGTAGTATGGTGAAATGATCTTTTAAAAATTAAAATTTTAATGGACAATTTAGTATGACTCATTTTAGGACTGGGAATGCTAAATGGACCCCACAATGTTAATTGTATTTTTCATGTTAACTAAAACTTTATAAAGTAAGCTACTTGCATAAATCATTGTTAATGTCGTTTATGAGTTTCATACTATTGGAAAATGTTATTAATTATTCCATAAGGCATTTCCCTTATGAAATCAATGTCCTGATGTGACCTCTAACCATTCCATAACCATTGATCTTGTTAGTTGACCATTGGTCTACTCTAAACCATCCATCTTCACTTCTATTTATATAGCTCTTATAGAAGAGGATGTTTTGATTTTGAATTGTTACATTGTCCTGGTCATCCAAATCATTGTGACAACCAATGAGATACATTGAATTGTCCATGTGCATGCATCTATTGTCCATTCCTTGGAATTGGAATTGGAAGCTTAGGCAAGGGACTCAACTCAATCATTGTACCTTATGTAATCATGTTATAGAAGCATATGTCCTTCATTGCCCTTTTTCTTTCTTCTGACCATCCATGTGCACTTCTGGTCATTCGTCCTCTCATTTCCAACAATGCATCTTCCTTTATGAACAAAGAAAGGCCACCAAAGATCCACAAAAAAGGCCACCACATGTTTTCCTTTATGTATCACACAAAGAAAAACTTTGGTGTGGTGCATTGTGTCACAAAGATAGAAAGTTTGAGGAGATGCAATATATTGCAAGGGAATACAACTTTATAATTTTTTATATGTTGTGACAAAGAAAATTTTGGATTGATGTGATATGTAGCAACCAAAAGCATTTTAGGTGCACTATGTACACTTATATTTATGCATCCCCTTTAAAAAAAAATTATCCTTTATATATCACACTCGGAAAAAATTTGGTGCAGTTCATTGTGTCACATAGATAGAAAGTTTGAGGAGATCCAATATATTGCAAGCGAGTTATTTTAGAAATATTCCCTTTGTTGCGATGAAGGAAAGTTTGAGAAAGTGCAATGTGTCACATGGGAAAAAACTTTAACATGATGTGTTATGTCAAAAGAAAGGAAACGTTAGATTGATGTGATATGTCATGGCCACAATCATTTTAGATGCTATATTCTATCCTTTATGTATCTCACAAAATATAACCTTGGTGCAATGCAATATGTTGCAAAGATAGAAAGTTTGAGGAGATGCAATATGTTGCAAGGGAAGAAAATCACTTCAAAATCAAATGATATGTTGAGACAAAAAGAAACTACCCCATATGCCCATGAGAGGGAATAAAGAGAATTTTAAAAAGTCTGTTATACCATCCTTATATGCATACATAAGTAATCATTGAATGAGTTTAGAAGCTTTGAAGAGATGTAGTGGAACTAGAGCCTTAAAAACATTGTTATGTCCATGCTTTGTAACAATTATCTCTTATTATTGAAATGTCTTTAATTTTTTATGATAATCGATGTTTAAGGTTATTTTTTTTATCTTATATAATAATTTAGATAATAATAAATTCTTAAAAATATTTTATTTATATTATTTAAAAAAAAAATTAAGCATAAAATTTATTTCAACATACCATTAAATAAGTATATATTATTCATACATGCATATACAATATATGTTCAAATAAAATTTTAATATTAAAATCAATAAGCCTTAAGAACATTGTTATGTTCATGCTTTGTAACAATTATCTCTTATTATTGAAATGTCTTTAATTTCTTATGATAATCGATGTCAAGGATATTTTTTTAATTTTATATTTAGATAATAATAAATTCTTAAAAATATTTTATTTATATTATTTAAAAAAAAGAGATTAAGCATAAAATTTATTTCAATAAACCATTAAATAAGTATATATTATTCATACATGCATATACAATATATGTTCAAATAAAATTTTAATATTAAAATCAATAATTAGATTTAACATAATTACTTGGCTATACAACCATCACACCATCTACTCTTAAAAAGTTAAACATACCACATGCTTAATATGATGTGCTAAAAACTTCCTTAGTCTTAACATAATCATTATAATTTCCCATACTACACCTCTTCTTGATCATTCCATAATCGTAGTTCGAAAATTCCTTGTCGAAACACTTGTATACCATGACATAGGAGCACAAGAAACATGTCATATGTTGCAAAAACTTCCCCTCACAATCAATAGTCGCCCATTCTTTTCCTTGAATGTTAGTTGGAAAATTTATAGTCGTATCTCTCCAAAAAATAACACTTCCTTACAAACAACAAAATTCCTAGATGCATACCTTTTGTGTTCACCCCTGCTACAATCTAAACCTCTTATAGATGTTGCAATATGTTGGTCATATGGTGCTCAGAGAAAAAATGAAAAATGGAAATTGAGAGAGACAAAGGCAATTCTCTGTTTTATACTATGCTATTGTATAATACTTGCCATAGATGCACCCTCCTAAGTAGATTTTTGTAAGAGTGAACTCGTGCTATATAAACCTTTCTGTAATATTCCATTCAACATAGGAACTTCCAACAAACAAATTACTGCAAATTGGGCACAAATCATGAATGCATACACTCCTTTCCATGTCAACTGCAAAGCTGCTACACCTCTTCCTATTGCACAAGAAAATTCTTTTGGAGATGAAATGCAAACTCTTCACCCCATGGATTTGGATGAATGGGAAATGCTCTCCCAACTCCACCCTACCAACAACATCTAAATAAGTGACCTTGACATGCTAAGCCATTGTGACTTTGACAACAACCATAATTAGAATAATACATATATTCCCTGCAACTTGCAAGAAATAGCCATATAGTTCATAGAAAACAATCGTTCACACCACCAACTTCCACAACCATTCTATTCCAACACACCCTCTTCTAAAAGATTGTCCCTCTCCCATCTCAAAGCTCTCTCCATTGTTTTGAAGCACTCCCCAAACAAAGATAACAATCATCCACTAAGAATGACCATACAAGGTACTATAGGTACTGGAAAATCACGCTTGATTGGATGCATTAAAGAAACAGTTTTCTTAACCACATAATTTCTTCAAAACCCATTGTTATTTCTTTCTAGACGTGTGGAAATCATCCAAATCCTTCTACTCTTGAATTTACTTTAATTAAAGGAATTATTAAAGTAATTTTCTTTTATTAATTAATTATGTAATTAGTTAATTGAGTTATTTAAGAAACATGCAAAAAGTACTTAGCATGCAGCATGTAATCTAAATCTCAATTGAGTGTGAGAAGCAATCTTAACTGTAGAACACTTTGAAGATTAGAAATAGATTATAACTCACGATTATAAAAGAAAAGCTAGGGTGAAGGAGAAATACACTTGAAAGATTCAAGAAGATCTTATATAGGGAAGGAGAAGGAATTCCATCTAGAGATCGGGCCAAGGAGAAGAGACAACATAGGCTTAGACATGTGGGTTTTAGTCCGAAGAATCCACAAGAGAGTGTGAGATCATATGGAGATTCCTGTACAAGTTTTCTGTACGAATATGCGGTTCATAGTGTAGACAATCGTGTATATACACAATCCACAAGAAGGTGAATCACACATGCCTCGAAAAGCATGCCAAAACTTGTCATACAACAGGTCAGGACTTGTCGGGTTAGTCTACAGCTGCATTTCTCTAAGTGGGCCATTATCCCTGTTATGGGAGCCCTGATTTTAGCATAATAAAATCATTCTCAACACTAGTTTTCCCTCCAAGGTTTTTCCAGGGTTTTCTACCCGAAAATTTTGGTGTTAATATGTGTTTGATTTGGTTTCCTTATTTATGCATTCGCTGCATGTTTAGTTGACTACTTAGTTGTGCTTTTAGTGGATAAAGTGATTTTGTTTTGAGCTAATTTTTGGGTGTTGATTAAGATAAATTTCAACATGGTATAAGAGCATACCAAGGGTTGTATCAGCTGGAAAATCAACATGGTATCAGAGAAAGTGCTCTGAAGGGAAGTCATATCTCAGATCCATAGCAGATTCATTCCCACCAAAAGGAAATCAAAGGATTTTTTTTTACAATCGTATAGAGGCGAAGCTAAGTTTTTGTAGGCATACAAAGGACTACACAATTCACAGAAGATACAGTCGTGTACATACATGATTTGTAGTGTGTCGAATCACATATATACATGATTTGCAGTGTTAAAGTCACATATAGGCTGTACAAGTCAGTACATGGGAAAATTTTCAACAACAAGTTATTTCCAGGGAAATTTATCAAGTCTTAGGGATGGGAGAAACACCGTTGAGAATTGAAGACAGATTATATGGATCATCCAACTTCCTATCTTGGAAAGTAGGAGTGACTTTGGAATTGAAGGAGTATGAACTTTGGGAGTTAGTGGATAAAGAAGTTACTCCACCGACAAATCTGACAACTTTATATGCTCACAACAAGAAGGAGATCAAATCAGAAAGGTTGGTCCTAGATTCAATGAAGGATCATATAATCTCTCACTTAAACAAGAAGAAGACAACCAAAGAGATGTTTGAGTCCCTTGTAATATTATTCTAGAGCAAGAACATGAATAGGAAGATGGCCTTAAGGAATAAAATCAGATTAGTTCAGATGTCTAGATTAGATAATGTTACCAACTATATCATGAGGATCAGGTTGCAACCATAGGGGAGAATATTGAGGATGGAAAGCTTGTGAATGGTCTTCCCAAGTCCTGGGAACCATTTTTCAAAGGATTTTGTGCTTGGGAAAATATCCTATATTGGCAGAGACTTTGGGATGATTGCATCCAAGAAGAGATTTGGGAGGGGTCAAAGCGAAACAAGCATGGAGGTAGTGAAGAGAACTTGGCTCTTGTTAGTAATACAAGGAGGGGAAAAGGAAAGGGTTCTAGAAAGAAGGGCAACAATGATGGAGGATCATCACAACTAGGGAAGAAGAAGGACTTGAGTAAAATCAAGTTCTTCTCATGTCATAAGAATGGAAATTATGCATCTCAGTGTTCGAAGAAGAAGAAGAAGGGTAATGGAAAGACGCAGACAACAACATCAACATAGTTGTAGATTGATGAGTTTGTAGTGAAATTTGAGAAGGACTACTCAATGGTTTCTTTCGTTTCTACTATAACAACAGTCGAGAGTGCTTAGTTCTTGGATAATGGTGCATATCGTCATATGACAGAAGCATGGGAGTTATTTAATAGTTTGACGAAGAGAGACTCAAAGGTTCTTGTGGATCTTGGTTATGATGTCAGGTATGTAGTAAAGGGAGAGGGAACAATTATGTTCTAGCTCGATTCAAAAGGTTCTTTCGATGCCCATGATGTGATTTACGTACTAGGTTTGAAGAATTTTCTTTCAATCTTAGCTATGGAAAACATGGGTTTTTTCATTAATTTTCAGAGAGGGAGGGTACTCATACATCTAGAGAAATCTAGCACGAAGAGCATAGTGGGCGTTGGGGTTAGAGAAGGCACTTTATATAGTTTGTAGGGAAATCTTGTTTAGGCTTCGATACACGATATTGAAAACCTATGGGAGTTGTGACACAAGAAGTTGGGACACCTACACTATAGGGAATTGTCGATTCTGAGGGGGATTGTTACAGGTCTTCCAAATTTCAGGATTGTATAGCAAGGAGTGTGCAGAGGGTGTGCACTTGGAAA
>ML807039.1:246097-278622 GCA_009831015.1 Picea engelmannii | reverse complement strand
TGAAGAATTGGATTATCATGTGCATAATAATCTCTTGTATCATCTTGGCAAGTTGTGTATTCCACAGGGAGAAAGAATCAACATCATAAGGGAAGCACATTCTTCTCTTATTGCTGGTCATTTTGGTGTAGGCAAGACAATGGAAAATTTGCAAAGATACTACTACTGGCCTAAGATGAATGTTAGTGTTTCACGATATGTTCGGGGATGTTCATTGTGTGCTACAAGTAAACCTAGTAATCAAAAGTTGGGTTTGTACACTCCACTTCCAGTTCCTTCTTGACCTTGGGAAAGTATTTCCATGGATTTTGTTGGTGGTTTACCTATGTCGAGAAGAGGTCATGATTATCTTTATGTTGTGGTTGATCATTTTAGCAAGATGTGTATTTTGATGCCTTGTACTAAGCAAGTAACAACAGAACAAACGGAACAGTTGTTCTTTCAAAATGTTTGGGTGCATTTTGGTTTTCCCAAGTCCATTATTTCTGATCGAGATTCTCGATTTGTTGGAATTTTTTGGTCATGTTTGTGGGCACTCATGGACACCAAGCTTAAGAAAAGCACAACTTTTCATCCGCAGACAAATGGTCAGACATAGGTGGTGAATCGTACAGTGGTACATCTTCTTCGTGCTTATTGCAGTAAGCATCCTAAACTTTGGGATGAACATTTGCACTACGTTCAACATGCGTACAATGGAGCTAAGCACTCTTCGACTCAAACGTCGCCATTTGAGGCATGTTTTCACTATTTTCCCAAGTCACCTTTAGATTTCATCTTTGGGAAAGATATTGTTGTTGATGGGCAATATGATATTGATCAGGCAGAGAAGTTCATTGAACAAATTCAGTCGATACATCAGGTGGTGTAAGAGAAGTTGGAAAAGAGTCAGGCGAAGTACAAAACGAGACATGACAAGCATCGTGTTGATCACAGTTTCGAATTTGGTGATGAAGTTTGGCTTTACATCAGCAAGGAGAGGCTTAAAGGAGAATGTAAAAAGTTGAAACCGATTCGATATGGTCCTTTCAAGATTGTTGACAAGATTGGTAACAATGCTTTTCGTTTAGATTTGCCTCCTTATATGTAGATGTATGCAGTTGTTAATGTTGATAATTTGAAGTTCTATGAGCCTCCATTGATTGATGATCAAGGAGAGGATGTTCATATTCCTTCCATAGATGATTTTTCTCCAGAGTATCTAACAGAACTGCAGGAAGACACCATCCTTGACAGGAGAATGCGAACTTCAAAGCGAGGAAATGTGGAGTATTTATGAGTTGGTCTTAAAGGAACGAATCCAAGAAAGGACAAGTGGATTGAGGTTGGAAGGGTGAGGGAACTTTACCCTCATCTACACATAGACTGAGAATAGTCTTTTGGAGGTTCAAAAGCTTCCCAATGGGGAGGTGTGATCAGGGGATCAAATTTTGCTCAAATTTCAAAGTGCTCAAAATGCGACGAAAATAGTGACATTGTGTCTGTCTCGTCTTCTTGATTCTGGCGGTATATTTACTTTCTCAAATGGAGTCCATATGGAGAAGATATCGCGATCTGTTCATCAAGCCAAACAGGGAAAAAGTTTGATGCTGACTGTACCTGTCCGTACAGTCTGTATGGTCTGACGTGGCAGGACCATACAGACCTTACGATGATGACATGGCACATATTGATTAGTGGAATGTTGGTGAGTCGAGTGTTGACACGTGTCTTGGGGTGGCCAAAGGTAGGAGGGCATGTGGCCCAATCTGTGGGCGCCACGTGTCCCTCACTGGTTGGCTAAGAGGTTCAATGTAAAATGTATTGGAGGCCACGGGGTTCGACCCCCGAACCTCCCCAACGCACAAATGCCTTTGCAAACTCCGCTAACCAACATTCCGCCCATTGTTCCTTGTTACATAGGTCAACGCATATGTATTTGAATCGGGGTGTTGTATTAAACGGAAAGGGGGGCGGGCCGGGGCTTAGCCCTGACCCGTGGTTTCGTTACACTGCATATAACCGTGTATTAATATATGGTGCAGGTTTATTAAAACATAACCCAATGATTATGTGTGACCACCATATGTTATGTGGTGCGCACGGTTATGGTTGGCGCGGGATTTTAAACCAGGGTTTTACATATGACCAGGGCACGGGAGGTTCATTCCAATGGTTAAAACGACTTAACCACTTCTTTGCCTTTGAGCGCGGTCACATGGCCATATGCCCAGGTGCCTAGGCGGTTAGGGGCTGGCACGCCATTAACCATTCTACGGTTTGCACCATTGGCGCGGTTGTGCTCGGTGCTGGGTTTTTGTGCTTAAATGAGCGTGTGAGCCAGGTTCAATGGAGAAGGGTGTGAATTGTAGAACCAAAGACAACAAGCTTGAAGAGGGAGACTTCCAGGAGGTCTAACTTCTTCATTTTTCGACCGATTGAGGTACTGAAAGAGCCCATACAGGGGTTTTGGGACGCTGGGAAGCCATTGGAGCAGTCGGTTTGTCAGTTTGAGCATTGTAAGACATGTTTTTGAGAAATTTTTGAGAAATTAATAATAATGATCCATTGGAAGCTGGACCAGGAGATGTAGCCCATAAGAGGGGTGAACTCCTTTATCAATTGTTGTGCTTATGTGTTTATGTTCAATGTTTATGCTGCTGTATATGTATAATTTGCATAAGTAATCATTTAATTTATGTGTTGCAAACTGATCCTTTTTCTTTAAACACATAACATTCACTTGCAATAAGTTTTCAATTTTTTGAAGTCTTCTTCATTTTTAGATCAGCTGGAAGTGCAAGTTGGTATGCTACAGGTCCAATTTGAGCTAGTATCTCGAAGGGCCCACAAAACCTGGGTGACATCTTGACACAACTCCCTAACTTTAAAAAACTTTTTTGGGATTTGACCTTCAAATAAACATGGTATCCCACTTGAAATTCCAAGTTTCTTCTTTTCTGATCTGCTTAACTCTTCTGTCTATCATGTGCTTCCTTTAAGTTCTGTTGTACATTTCTTACCATATTCTCCATTTCTTGGAGCATCTCTGGTCCAACCATGAGTCTGTCAACTAGGTTATCCTAGCTGATTGGAGTTGTACACTTTATGCCATACAATACCTCGAAAGGGATTAACTTAGTTGAAGTTTGGTACCCATTGTTATATGAAAATTCTACCGAGTGTAGGTATTCTTCCCATTTGTTTGGTTTTGTCCTTACGTACATGTGGAGCATATCTTCTATAATTTGGTTTGTCCTTTCGGTCTGTCCATCCATTTGTGGATGATAACTTGTACTGAAATTCAATTTAGTATTTAGCCCTGCAAACAATTCCTTCCAAAAAGAGGACGTGAAATTTACGTCTCTATCTGAAATCACCATTTTAGGAATGCCATGCAGTCTAAAAAGTTCTTTCATAAACATTTCAACAATGTTTATAGCCTTAAATGTAGACTTTACAAGAATAAAGTGTGAAGACTTACTGAGTTTATCGATTACAACCATAATAGAATCATTCTATTTCTGAGTTTTAGGCAAAACTGTTATAAAGTCCAGTGATATGGTCTCCCATTTCTATTCAGGCACTGGTAATGGCTATAATAGGTTGGACGGATGCTGGTGTTCGACCTTAACCTATTGACAATCTTGGCACCTAGCCAAGTATTCTGCTGCTTCACCCTTTATATTAGGCCAGTAAAATAGTTTTCTCAATGATGTTATCGTTTTATGATATCCTGGATGGTCGGAATATGGTTTCTTATGCATTTCGTCCAAGACTATTAACTTTATCTCTCTTGAATATGGTATGTAAAGTCTGTTTTTAAATCGTAATAGTCCCTTCTCATCGATACTTAGGTATGGTTCATCTGAGTTTGTGGTTTGTAACTCTTCCATTATCTTAGTGTTATTCCCATCATTAATACCTGTCATCCTTATTCTTTCTTCCAGATCACTTCCTTCCCTGCTGATATTTATTTCAAATAACCCATGGATCCTTCTGCTTAAGGCGTCTGCTACTTTATTTTCCTTACCCTTGATATGTCTGACTCCAATGTCGAATTCGCTCAGGAAGGCTAGCCATCTTTTTTTCCTTGCATTAAGATCTGGTTTTCTAAATAGATAGTTCACACCACTATTATCCATTAATAGTAGAAATTTTCTGCCCATTATGTAGTGTCGACACATTTTTAAGGCATGTATTACCGCTGCCAATTCTAAGTCATGAGTGACATGATTTCACTGATGTTCTTTTAATTTACGGGACTCATAACAAATCACATGTCCTTCCTTATTTAGGAAACCACCTAGTCCTTCTTTACTCGCATTGACATAGACGGTAAAGTCCTTGTCTGGGTCTACTACCTTCAAGATGGGTGTTGTTGTCAATAATTCCTTTAGCTTGTTAAAACTGTATTGGCACTTCTATGACCAGTTAAAATTGGTCCCTTTCTTTTGTAACAACATGATAGGGTAGGCTATCTTAGAAAACTCTTCTACAAATCTATGATAATATACGATGATTCCCATGAATGACTAGATATCCGCTACATCTTTAGGCATCGGCCATTCTATAATGGCTTTTATCTTCTCAGGGTCTACGACAATGCCTTCTGCTGAAATTGCATGTCCTATGTATTGTATTTCCTTTTCATAAAAGTCACACTTATCAAATTTGGCATATAGTTTGTGTTTCCTCAACATTTGCAGAACTATTCTTAAGTGTTTGTCATGCTCTTCCTCCATTTTAGAATAGACTAGAATATTGTCGATAAATACTACTACAAACTTGTCTAAGTAATGACTGAAAATACCGTTCATCAGGCACATGAATGTGGTTGGTGCGTTACTGAGTCCCAAAGGTATGACTGCGGATTTGTAGTTTCTATATCTTATTCGAAAAGTTGTTTTGTTTATGTCCTCATCTTTTATCCTAACCTGATGATAACCGGATCATAATTCCAACTTTGAAAAGATCATGGTCCCTCTTACTTGATGGAATAGATCATTTATCCTTGGTAAGGGGTATTTGTTCTTAATAGTAATTTTGTTTAGTTGTCTATAATCGATACATAGTCTTAGAGTACCATCTTTCTCTTTCACAAAGAGGACTGGTGCCCCCCATGGTGAAACACTTTTTCTGATATACTCTTTGTCCAACAATTCCTGTAATTGTATTTTTAATTCTATCAGTTCTGGTAGACTCATTCGGTAAGGTGCTTTTGAGAGAGGGTTGAACCAGGTAGCATGTCTATGGATAAGTCTATTTCCCTTCTAGGAGGTAATTATGGTATCTCATCCACAAACATGTCTCCAAATTCACGTAGGATAGCAAAGTCTTCTAACTTTCCTTTATCTTATTTTTCTAACAGATTCATTACTTGGATGGCATAAAATTGACATCCCTTTTCATACATTTCTTGAGTTTCATCACTGAAACTTGTCTGACGGATACATGTTTTGGTATACCTTGGGTTGCTCTAGTAGTGCCAAAATCATCTTTATAGTTAAGTATCTTTGTATAACAATCTAGTACTTCTTTGTGTTGTTTCAACCAATCCATCCCGATAATCATATCGTAAGATCCTAGTGGTAGGATGTACAAATTTTTTCTTATATTTTGACCATCTAAATTGAACACGAAGTCAAAAATAAAGTCAACTGCTTTCCTTTTAGTTCATGTTGCTAGTTGTACCAACCATGATTTTGCGTGCTTTTATTTCTTAAGTTTATTTGACTCTACTACATCAGGAGCAATATAAATTAACGTTTATCCATGATCCAGGTGGATATTGGTGGCCACCCACCTTCTCCTACTAGCCCAAAACATGTTTCTAGCAATTTTGGTAATTTATTATTTTTAGCAGTTTTTAACTTTCGGGGCCATTTTGAGGCCCTAAACTATGTTTTTTGAGAACCCGGGGAGCAACATGGATTGTAGAACAATGTTCCTCATCCAAAATTTGTATTCCTCGGATAGATCTTTCCAACAAGCTATAATACGCCTAAAACAGAGATCGTATGCAAAAGTTACGACCCCAGGAAGTTGATGCACCAACTTACCCAAACGGGGCCCACATGACTTTTGGCGCTTCATCTCCTAGGTTTAGGTTTTTGCGTGTCTAGGTTTCTTGGAATTCCTTATTATTGTAAAAAGGCGTTCAAATCCTCATTGTAATCATCTTCTCACGGATGTGAGTAGCCGTCACATCCCTTCTCAGAGATAAGCTACCACCATTCTAGCGAGTCTTTCACTCTATATTTTACAGTCTCTGTACATTTATTTCTTTAATAGAAATCATGTATTACTGTATATCTGTGACTCTTGTTTTATTTCCACTATATCTCTGTTATATTGTTGTCTCTCTTTCAATATCTCTAAATATTTATGTCTTATATCTCTGCTCTCATTTTGTGCCAAAAATAATCTGGATCAGTGGTATCAGAGGAGGTTGCTCTTGATTGTTTTTAGTTCATGTCCCCGACGAGGTATAAGTATAGCAAGTTGGGTCTCGATATTGTATCTCTTGAGGGAATTCTCTCTTGCACACCCAAGAAATCCTCAATGGCGGAAGAAAATAAAAATGATGGAGCAGACGATCCTATCAGTCTCTTGCTTGAGCAAGCTCTCACGCGACAAAGGGACGAAATAATGGAGAATTTTTCTCACATCCTTCAATGCCTCCCAATAGCATCAGGCGCATATTCATCAAAAAAACACTTTGGAGGCACCTCGCCTTTCAAGGTACATGTTAATTTTTATATTCCTATATTTGAAGGTCAAATAGATGCAGATGCCCTAGATAAATGGTTAAATCTGCTAGAAGGTTATTTCTCTCTTCATAATTTTTCCAACAAGGAAAAAATCACCTTTCCACTCCTTAAGGCTCTCCCTCATGTCAAAAATTGGTGGGAAACTTATTGGGAGTAGAGTTCCATAGAGGAGTCTGGAATATATGGGGTTGAGCCCACTTGGAATTTTTTTGTGGATGCGGTAAAGGAATAGTACTACCCTGTTGGCAACTATGAGAACCAGTACATGAGATGGACCACACTGCAACAAGAGAGGGGCCAAGCAGTTCCGGAGTTCACCAATACTTTCCATACCTTGCGCACAATGTTGGGTATCAAAGGCTTTGAACGACATTTGGTTCTGAAATACCGTGGGGCTCTACACAGATACATCCAAACTGAAATGGATTTTCTGGACATCTCATCACTCGGTGTTGCTTATCGATATGTTGTTAAAATCGATCATAATTTTAAGCACTAGCACAAATGGGAGTTTGGGTCTACAAATCCACAACAACCAAAGTATGACAAAGAAGGCCCTAACAAACAGTCTCCTAAAAACCAGTCCAAGCCATAGGAAAAGAAGGATCATGGTAAGACAAAGAAGGACACCGAAAAATGGTGTGATTTCCACAAAATCCCCTGGCACAACACCGATGAATGTCGCTCAAAACAATCATTGATGGACGAGATCAAAGACAAGGAGCCAAACCTTGATTCTGAATCTAATTCTGAAAATAATGGTGAAAGACAGATCATCGACGCAGACCCCACTGCTATTGTCGCGATCGCAACAATTCAACAAGAAGAACGAATAGATTCAAAAGAGGGTGATCACCTTTTTCATTCACATATGTGGGTGAAGGGGACTCTGCTGCATTTTACTGTTGATAGAAGAAGCCAAAAGAGCCTCATTTTAGTAGATGTCATCAAACAGTTGGTATTGTCAACAACACCACACCCGTATCCATACAACATCGGGTGGCTTCGCCAAGGGTGAGATCTTTGTGTCAGCCAGCAGTGTCGATTTTCATACGGCTTCCAAACCTTCAAGGATGAGATATTATGTGATGTTAACCCACTGGATGTCTCTGATGTTCTCTTGGGCTAGCCATATATGTGGAAACACCATGCTATCTATGAGTCTTGACCCTGTAGTGTCATTATTACTCTGGGGGGTCATATCTATAGGATACCAGAGGTAGTTCCAACTACTTCCCCATCTAAACAGTGCCACAAGGTAGTATCTCATACTACAAAATTCATGTTCTCCACAATCTGTTCAAAAGAGGAACAAAAGGATACTGCAACCACCACATCTTCGGCCCAAGCACCTTCTATCCAACAGAAGCATGTCGACAAGGTTGTAACAAAGCACAAAGATTTCTTCTGCACACAGTCATATAAAATATCCAAATTGGTTAAAAAGGTCCAAACCTTCCATCCAAAGGTGTGTGATAGCCTTCAACAAGCTAAGCAATGCCACTTCTCCAACAAGGAAAGCAGATCACCAATATTCAGATTCAACAATCGCTTTCCCCTCTCCCCCGGGAACTCAACGCAATGGATACCATTGCTTCCTAAGGAGGGAGGATTGATCTAGGTGGATATCGGTGGCCACCCACCTTCTCTAAGTGGCCCAAAACATGTTTCTGACAATTTTGGTAATTTACTATTTTTAGCAGTTTTTAACTTCCGGGGCCATTTTGAGGCCCTAAACAATGTTTTTTGAGAAAACGGGGAGAAACATGTATTATTGATTCGTGTTTCTCATCCAAAAGTTGTATTCCTCGGATATATATTTCTAACGAGCTATCGTATGCCTAAAATGGAGATCGTATGAAAAAGTTATGACCCCGGGAAGTTGATGCACCAACTTACCCAAACGGGGCCCACATGACTTTTGGCGCGTCATCTCCCAGGGTTAGGTTTTTGGATGTCTAGGGTTTTTGACAATCCTTATTATTGTAAAAATTCCTTCAGAGCCTCATTGTAATCATCTTCTCACGGATGCGAGTAGCTGTCACATATCTTCTCAAAGATAAGCTACCACCATTCTAGCGAGTCTTTCACTCTGTATTTTACAGTGTCTATACATTTATTTCGTTAATAGAAATCATGTATTACTTTATATCTGTGACTCTTGTTTTATTTCTGATATATCTCTGTTATATTGTTGTCTCTCTTGAAATATCTCTAAATATTTATGGGTTATATCTCCACTCTCATTTCGTGCCGAAAATAATCCGGATCACTCCAGGATCAATTAAAACAAAAATTAGAGTGTTATTGATTTTACCTTTGATTTCTATCACAGAGGACTGGTGGTCATCTTTCCGACCATCTATGGTTTCATTTATCTGATGCAGGCTTCTGCCGACATCACCCACTTTCGAGGCTTCCTGCAAATTATGAACAACAATTCTGTTTGCTGAAATTAAACGTGGACAATTCCTCCTTAGATGAGGTTCTCCACATTCCCAACACTTTAATGGTTTGTGGGGGACGTCCCCAAACTTCATCGTTCCCAGATTTATTGGTTTACCACTGCCTTGCGTATCCGGATGGTTGGAGTGAAATTATTTTCTCGGAAAGCTTTTTGTTGCATTCCAATAAGGAGTTGGCTAGTATCCCTTCTTCCGTTGGTTCATTCATTCTTGTTTCTTATCCTTCGAGGCTTTGGGAAAATCTACCCATTGTTTATATTGGTCGTATCACATTCATGCTTTCCTGAATACTTCACTCAAAGATTTGGGGTTGTCAAACTCAATTATGTCCCTGCAGGACTGTGGTAACCAACTCAAGAATTGTTGGATCTTTACCTTATCCTCCCGAATGTATGGTACAAACTTTAGTAGTTCCAGAAGTTTATTTATAAGGTCCTCCATCGTCATCTGTCCAAGTCGTAACTCGTAAAAAAAAATTGTTTTCCTTTCATAATAGTTTTTAGAAAGGTATTGTTTCTTGAAATACTTCTTAAAGTGATACCATTCCATATGTTTCTCCTTTAGGCCCTTGTCCAATTTCATGTCTTGCCATCAAATGTTGGCCTTCCCTTTCAGATTTTAGATGGCCATTCTGACCTTCATGTTGCCGGAATAGTTGTATATCTGGAAGTATTTTTTGATGTCCAACAACCATGCCTCAACTTCTTCTCCCATCCTTGATTCTCCATCAAAGGTAGTTGGTTTAATTTTTTTAAATTCTCCTTCCAGGTGGTCTACTTGTTTCCTTTTTCTATTTGTTTTAGTTTTGTCTTCAGCTAAAGGTGTTCCCTTAGACGAACTATCTCCTTTTTTTGTTTCCGGCCCAGAGTTCTTGGAGGCCCTTTTGCTGACCTCTTCGTCATGGTTATCCTCCTTTGGGATTTTCTTGGTCACTATACTACGCAACATGACTTCATTTATCTCTTGTTGGTCCTGCTCTGCTTTCTTCAATTTCTCATTGTTTTCTTTTAAAACCTGCAACTCAATAATAAGATTCGTCATTGTTTCCAGTACTTCCATAGGAGAGCTTCCATCACTATTTTGTCTTGGATCTCCATGAGGTCTCTGCTCCACATTTCCTTCAACTCTGATTTCAGCATCATCTTGAGCTGTCATAATTAGCACAAAACAAAAAGGGCTTTATGTTTGTAACAATAAGGGTTTATTAGTTTTACATAAACATAAATATATGCCAAGAAAAGTGTGGCCTTGTTCAAGGTCCAAGTGTTGTAACCTTGGCTCTGATACCATATGTAATGAATCTCTAAAGTGACGTACAATTTTTTATTTATTTTTAATCTTAATAAGGGGAAATCCTTTGAAAGCCCTAAAAATTTTCATATAATGGTTTTATATACACACACTTAGGTCTCGTGGCCCCAAGTCCCCTTAATACATAATTTCTTTATTGGTGTGCCAGGCTATTTCCTTTGACTTTGAAAAGGGATAACCACCAAGAGAAAAGGATCTTGAGAAGTCAAACAAAAAACAATGGAACACACAGAGGGTCTCATATGGTTAACATTAACATTAACCATTTGAATGAGATTTGATAACTAAGAATTATCCTAATGACTTGAGAGAATGACATAAGTCTAAATGAAACTGGTAACCTCCAACTATATTCATTTAGTTACTTTTCGAAAGAGACAACCATTAAACTGTGTACTCTGAGTTATTAAGGGTATGATATGTACTTGTCAGAGAAGTTAAGACTATGTTACTGCAATCAATGGAAGTTCTGTAAACATAGGTTATGATGGACTTCCCGCCTATCCTCCCTCTAATCTCATCTTTCCACGTTTTCCCTAGCACATGGCCCAACTAACCCCATACTTTGACATTGACTCTCGTACATTTTTTCGTAATTTAGGGTTATTTGAGTTCCTGTCTTGTCATTGAGGTTATCCAAAATCTTCTCTGTGTATTATCCTTCGGTGGGGAAGAGCTATCGTTCTGGAGGTTGTTTTTCCAGAAGTCCAGTCGACAAGGTCCGTCTCACTGGTAAGTTTTCTAATAGGGCTATATCATCTTAAACAGGGGAGATAGTTCAGAGGTTTAATTCGGTGAATGCCCCCTTCTTATTCTATAGATCCTACCACAATGTTTATCTCTTGAAAGTTTAATGTTTAACGATCCTTAAGATAAATCTTTTAAGAATTGAGCTGGGAGAATATGTGGATTTCTATCTTTCTTTTTGGTTTCCTCGTTTTTCCAATTTCTGAAGCTTACCAGCTAGCTTCTTGGAAATTTTAGTTTAGGGACAATATGCTCAAGAGTCATTCTCCATCGTGCTCCTCCAGTGATTGTATAAAGAACTTGAAACTTGGTCGAATGAGGTTTCATCAGGGAAATGGGTAAACCCTATGAGTAACTCCTCCTTAAGCTTTTCTTCTGGGAAGGTTGAGTCTACTCGACAATGTCATACTCAGACCCTTAATTTACCAAGAATCCTATAATGAGTTATTGCTTGGTATAAATACAAGATCCGTTTGAGTTGTCTCGACATATTTTTCCTGGAACCCTCTCCTAGTATACGACTTTGAATTGATAGTTTTGTGCGTGCTTTGCCAAGAATGTTTCCTTCAATCGAAAGAAGTAAATCCATAGTTTTTATTTGTGTTGGTCATACTGTAAGTGCATGGAAACCTCTCGGGGTCTGGTTATGACGTTCTCTATGTTGACCGTTGGATTCAACTTGATTTTGTGTACACTTGTTTTTGGAAGGCTTTTAAAACCTATCCTTATCGCAACTTGACTCATACTGTTTATGCATTAAGGAAAATTAATAGTGTTGTCTATATCACTTTATTTAATTTCCCTGGTTATTGTAACTATCCCTTTGTTTATCTTCTTTCTTGTTTAAAGTGTAGGTGTAATTCACTAATGGTGGGATTGTTGATGCGAGGTACCCATGAGGGATTCGTGGCACTCTCTACCCTCGGCCCATCCATCTGCCCAGATAGCAGGCGACAAGGCAAGGAACCGAGCTGCGCATTGAAAGATGAGTGTCTCTCTGGAAACTAAATTGTTGGTTTAACGTTTTTTTTTTTTCATCCTATTGATATTTTCATTACTTTTTCCTCAAATATAAGCTAATAATTATGGTATTTACCTTTCTTTAGAGGGTTGCAATCGGTGCAAGTCCCGAATACCCGCCCTATCTTCGACAAAAAATTCATTCGACTTCCGAACCTATCATTTCTCTGGTTAGCTCCACAGGTTCTAAAACCACCAAGGAGATCATATACTTATCTAATGTCATTATAATTATATCTATTTCAACTTCAAGAAAGTTTTGTTGAGTAAACCCCCTAGGGTTTTGTTTCCATTGTTGGCATAACAACAGTTCTTGTATAACTATTGAATCCAATTTTTTTTACCTCGGATCGGTTCAAAATGTATATTAGACTTTCTTAATTTATTGAATGGCGACCCTGGTCGAAAACACTCAGAATGATAGGCTAAATCATAGTGGGTTCGTCTCTTGATTTTTGAATACTGAATTTGCTATTTAGAATTGAAATAATGAAGTCTGTGTAACTCGACCATGTTTATTTTATTAGATATGTTCTCTAGAATTTAATTTATAGCACTAGCATCACTAATAGTCGTTTTATTTTGTTGTCCTAGATTGTATTTGAAAGAAATAAAATGAGACTGTTGTGTAACTAGAACTCCCAACTCCTATCGAATTTTTGGAAGATAAAAATAATATATAAGACATTTTCAAGCATTTCAACATATGGAAGGAACCTATGGGTTTCCTACCTACAACATGTTATCTGGAGTTGTGGTTACACGTCTGTCAGAAAAAAATTGTTATACTCATAGTACAAAAAACGACTCTATAAATATATAAATATACAGGCTTGCTAAAGTAGACATAAGATCCTTGATTCTCTCGTATAATGTCCATGTAGATTCCCAACAATGAAAAGATATGGTCTTTCCTATAGGTGATATAATTATATCATGAAAGTAGTGGGTTGTGTTGGTTTAATCTAACACTCTGCAACATATATTCTTAATATCTTATTTGCAAAAATATAAATACCCATATATATAAATATATATACAAACTTAGTTTCCACTCTATTCATGTATCAATAGTTCTATACCAGGGACTTCGAAGTAATGGGAATTCCCCTACATTGTCTAGTTACATAAATGATTACTTCCCAAATTCAATCATACCAGATCCTTTCAACTGTCATAACACTTTTAAGGGTAATTTCTAACATTCGTCTAGAATCAAATACAATCATAAAGAGTCGCTCAAAAATTGATTTATAAGATATTCTATCAAAATTATAGGATTCATACATTCATATACTCAAACCAATTCACCCAGGATATTATATCACTTTGAAATTAATAGATTCACTACATCAGTTATTTGATCGTTTACAAAAGAAAAGAGGATACTTCAATTCAGAAGTAGCAATTGCATTACATTAGATATATAATCATTCGTCCATAATTAACCTAGAAGTTTTCATTTGATCGGATATTGGGTTTAGAAACATTCATCTAGATTTTATCTATAACGATACTTCGATGCAGAATTTACAAATGCATTCTATCAGACATCTAATTTAACCAACAGTCATCCAAAGGAGCGGTAGAATAACATATCTGAACCAAATTTGCGGGAAGACAAAGGGAACAATCACGATCCTCCCAATCGTAGAACAGGGAAACCAAATTACTTCTCATGTTCACCCCCTAGCCTAACCATGAGTCCATGAGGGTTAACTTGGAAACTCCTCCTCGACAATGAATTTCAATCTTCAACAGACTCCTCTTGCCTCACACTCAATCGATAGTGTTCATAACAATAGGAGAGGAAACATAAAATAGTAGTCTCCTTTTCCCCGCATACTCGGCAGTGTCCTGCCTCCTCACATATGTTATTTATCAAAACAATCCCTTTGCCTAGGTCTTTTCCCTCCTTGGGAATTTTTGCATCTTTCTAAATCCCTGATTTTCAGGGGATTCCAATGGCCAAATCTCTGACTTTCCACTTGTAACAATCAGTCTAGACGTAGTTCCAACATGTTACCCCCTCATGGAGTCATGGTCAATTGATTTTAACATGGTTGTTCCATTTGTAATCCTGCAATCAATATAAAATATTTTGTTTTCATACAAGTGTCATAGTCAATTAGTTAGTTGGGTCAAATGAGATCTCTGTCCAACAGTCATAATAATTTAATTACAATTATCCAATTTGAAATTCGAAATTTCCATAAACAACAAAAATTTTCCAAATTCAAATTTACTAAAAACAAAATAATTTTCCAACAAATTTTAAATTTCAAAAATACTTTATTTTTGGGGATGTCACAATTTTCAGCAGGTTAAGGGTGAGCACCAGCATCCAACAACCCTATTACGACCATTACTAGTACTAGACTAGAAATGGGAGATGATATCTATGGACTTTATAATAGGTTTGCCTAAAACTCATAAACATAATGATTCTATCATGGTTGTAATCGATAAACTTAGTAAGTCTGCATACTTTATTCCTGTAAAGTCTACTTTTAAATCTATAAACATTGCTGAAATATTTATGAAACAAATTTTTAGACTGCATGGAATTCCTAAAATGGTGATTTCAGATAGAGATGTAAAATTCACATCCGCTTTTTGGAAGGAATTGTTTGCAGGGATAAATACTAATTTGAATTTCAGTGCAAGTTATCACCCACAAACGAATGGACAGACTGAAAGGACAAACCAAATCATAGAGGATATGCTTCACATGTACGTAAGAACAAAACCAAACAAGTGGGAAGACTATCTACACTTGGTAGAGTTTGCATATAACAATGGGTACCAAAATTCGTCTAAGTTAAGCCCTTTCGAGGCACTGTATGACAAAAAGTATACGACTCCAGTTAGCTGAGAAAGCCTGACTGATAGACTCATGGTTGGACTAGAGATGCTCCAAGAAATGGAGAACATGGTAAGGAAGGTACAACAAAACTTAAAACAAGCACAAGATAGACAAAAGAGCTATGCAGATTAGAAAAGAAGACACTTGGAATTTCAAGTGGGAGACCATGTTTATTTGAAGGTCAAAGCCCGAAAACATTCATTGAAGTTAGGGAATTGTGCCAAGATAGCACCCAGGTTTTGTGGGCCCTTTGAGATACTATCTCGAATTGGTCCCATAGCATACCAACTTGCACTTCCAGCTAATCTAAGAATTCACAATGTATTTCATGTTTCTTTGTTGAAAAAGTATGTTCACGACCCTACTCATATGATTGATTGGAACTTGGTGTAGGTAGAACCAGAAGGCAAGCTCCAGGTGGAACCCCTGCATATTTTGGACTGGAGAGAAACAACACTTTGGAACAGAGTCGTCGCTCAGGTAAAGGTGCAATGGAAGCACTTTAGTCCTAACGAGGCCACTTGGGAGTTGGAGGGAGATTTGCGGAAACATCATCCAATCATATATCAAGAAAGGAATGAACACTGAGGATAGTGTTTTATTTAAGGGGGAAAGGATGTGACATTCCCAAAAATAAAGTAATTTTTAAATTTAAAATTTGTTGGAAAATTATTCCGTTTTTAGTAAATTCGAATTTGGAATTTTTTTGCCATTTATGACAATTTTGAATTTTGAATTTGATAATTGTAATAATTTATTCTGACTGTTGAGAAGAGATATGTTTTGACCCAACTAAGTCTTTGACTACGACACTTGCATGAGAACATGATATTTTATATTAATTGCAGGAGGACAAATGGAATAGCCATGTTAAAATCAACTGACCATGACTCCATGAGTGGGGAACATGTTGGAACTACCTTTGGGCTAATTGTTACAAGTGGAAAATCAGATATTTGGCCATTGGCATCCCTCAAAAATCATGGATTTAGAAAGATGCGAAAATTCCCAAGGGGGGAAGAAATACCTAGGCAAAAGGACGGTTTTTGATATATAGCATATGTGAGGAAGCAGGATGCTGCCTAGTATGTTGGGGGAAGAGAGACTGCTAGTTTTATTGTTGTTATGAACACTACTAACTGAGTGTGAGGCAAGAGAAATATTCTATAAGGGAAAGACATTGTTGAGGAGGCATTTTTCCAAGTTCACCCTCATGGACTCATGGTCAGGCTAGGGGGTGAACTGGGCAAGTGATTTTGGCTGCTCTGTTCTACAGTTGGGAGAAACGTGGTTGTTCCCTTTATATTACCACGAGTTGGTTCATATATGTTACTCTAATCCTTCTCTGCCTAAATGATTTTATATTTGACGCCCTGTACATGTTAAATTTGAACTGAAATGATTTTCATTTTTTGTTTTAATGATCGTATATCCGATGTATGGTACTTGATGTATCTAAATTTAATTATTTCTATTGAATCGTTTTATTGACTAAAAGAGGGTATCATATGTATATATCTAGTATCATTGCCTCATGGGATCTTACTATGAATTCGATTTCAAATGGATGGAATATGCAATGGATAAACCCCTACTAGACTTAAATCTATGCTCAATCAAGTCAACTTGTATATATTTATGTAACTGTATGAATGAAACTCTACCTTTTTAATTATGCTAGGAATTACTACCAATCTGACGTGTTTTATACATCTGAGTATGTTGTTCACATTTAAATAACCAGGTAGGGTACACTATTCTAGGATAAATCTGAGAACTACAAAACAATACATGCTACCTTACGTATCTACATTCTTGAAGAACAACTCATGAATTTTGTACTATTACTTTATCATATCTAATACAACTGTGTAAATCAATATATAGATATAATAAGAGCCGACTGTGTATACAAATATATATATATATATATATATATATATATATATATATATATATATATATATATATGTAAAATGATAACCCCATGACTCACTAAATTCACTTCTAAAAGTCTAGAAATATATATATCCATAAGTGGTAAGGAGGAAATGGAAGCAATTAAACCTAAATAGTTATATTTCAGATTCTAGAAATTATCGAACCAAATGTACCTTTCAACACCAATGAAATTCTGGATCAAAAATTTAGAGGAGCGAAATCTCATTTTCTTTTCTCTTACTTAGAATTGAAAGAGAGATTTTGGATGCATAACAATAAGTTTGAATTCTATATTATTGTTAGTAAATGGAGTATCGTAACGACTATTGTATAAACTAATCCTCAATGGAATAAAGAAACAACATATGTTATTTGGCCACAATGAACTGGTTTTTAAAGAGATTTACAATAATGTAGGATTAACCAAAAGTAAAGAATATACATTTCAAAAGTATATGGGTAATAGGCGCTTCGTTTTCCATAAATGATCAAATAGGATTGAGTAACTAACATATTGATAAAGTTGAAAACTTAATTCATTCTGTGTTTTACTTTTCATTATACGAAGTATAATAGAAGAATCTTGTATTATAGTATTAAAATACAATCCAAATCAAGAAACAAGAATTAGGATGTCTGATCTACGCAACCACTGTGAATACTGTTACATCTTCGATACTTTTGCTAAATAGGAACTGAATTCTTTTTTTTATCTGTATACATTATGGTAGTCAGACCGAGAAACTTCAATATTAGCATCTCGGACGATAATCCATGAAGAGTTAAAAAGGAACTCGAGTACCTTTCCATGAAAGGGTGCCAAAAAAAAAAGATCTGAGGGTTCGGAGGCTTCAACCTTGCAAGGAAGAAAGAAAAATTCCATTAGTATTTTTCAATGGATAGTAAATTTCCTATATAGGGTAAACACAATTGAATCACCAAATTAAATCATCTATAACGAAATAATTATAGAAGATTAGGAATTATACTTAACTTGGGGCCTTAGCATTGTCCATCCCGCATGACATAACTGACAAAGTCACCCTCGAAATTGATAGGAGGAGGAGGCTAACATCGATCTGATGGGTACCTCACAAAAATCAAAGGCCCCATCATTAGATCTCGTATGTGCACAGTTCTTAAGCTTACATACCCGAAATAAGACAATGAAATATTGCTAAGATTTAAATAATAAAGAAAAAAAAAAAAAAGATGAGATACATTATATACTTCAGGCCAAATATCATAACCTGTTAGGATAGTAGTCGGAAATTTGTTCTGAAAGATACGTGCCAGAAACTTTAGTATTGAATTAACATATCGCCGAAATGTATTTCCTCATCTTACAGGCTTCACTCAGAACACTACTTATATTGAGTACCCTTCTTGAATGGTGGCTCCCACCCTCAAAACAATAATATCAGTACATAATGAGAAGGTGCCTTAGCTCATATATTTATCATTACTGAGTATTGTTTTATGTTACCTGTATTACTGAATGAAAGTTACATAAAGCCCTTTCTATGTTTCAACTAGCGGGTGGCCTGTCAAGAGTCACCGAAGTACTCATTCATCCCCAACATGGTTTCACCCTATCAAGGTTTACTCGGAAACTAATACTTCCATGAGGACTCACAAGGATTCAAAATTTATATAATAGTAACATTAGAGAAGGTAAATTTGTAAGAGGAATAGAGAGACACTGCAAAACCCTCAGAAAACAAAAAAAGAAAAAATGAACCTGTACCCCGCTAAGTTGAATGTGATGGAATGTAGGTACTGGAGTAAAAGAGGGTACTGTAAAGGTCCCAAAGCAGCCTGGGATCATTTACCAGTGAAGGGAATTCACAGTAACCTATGTAATCGGGATCACAAGATAAATGTCTAACTATAGAAAACTAGTTGTCAAAACAAAATCATAACCAAAGCTCAAAAATAATAGTTCCTCCAGTGAAATGATAGTTGAATACTCTTTCAACTTGTAAGGATATAGGATTGTCGTGAACTTACCAGATAATACGGGTAGGGGCATCAGATTCCACTTAGCGGAGCCTCTGAGTGTTCACTCTCCCCTTGCGAAGGAAACACATAAGTGTTTTGTTTGGAAAACTGAGCAAATGGCAAATGGATGCTATCAAAACCTAAGAGAATCCTGATTACGCAGAGTAAAGGATACTGGTACGATGCTAGGTAATGGCCATGTGATGGGTAAATAGTTGGGATAAGCCTATTGTCCAAGGGATCAATTGAAATCATTGTTTTTCTCTCTCACACAAAGTTCCTTTAAGGGTCGGACCAGAGTTTAATTTTCACGCCTGTCGAGAATTTACCTTCACATTAATGATGTATTTCACATTAATGATGTATGAATTAAAGAGGGTAAGTCCAGTTAGTATTTTGATTCGAATATAATCTTCATTGATTTGAGACATCTGATAGTTTAGTTAGGGTTTACACGATTTGGTTCGGATGGAGTATTATCATTACAAAACTTTATGTAAACAATGAATAACAGACCTTTAACCAATTGTTAGTTTCAAGGAACTTCATTCAAGGACTATGGTCATGCAAAGATTAAAATATTTTATGTTAACTCCAACTATGCCACTAAGGGTGTACTCCCGACCCCCCCTTACTTTGTACATAGTATACAAGTTTCGTTTAGGCCAATGGAGATTTACCCTTACACACTATTATAGAGGTGTTTTAATAATTAAGGAATTTAAGGTCGCAATTCCTAAAGCTTCCATTGTCTAAATCCAAAATTATATATATATATATATGTATGTATGTATGTATGAGTATTAGGATAACTTTAAGAGGAATGTGAATGTTAGAGTGATGGAAAGTTTTATTCATTTAGGAACTCTGCTCCTTGTATGTTGGTCTAGAAATAAATGTCGACATTGATAATCATATTGTGAGAAGAATGCATCACATATTTACAATGGATATAATTGCCACCTTCCCCTCATTTCGAGCCTAAGAGTTGAATTTGGAGGTTAATGTTCCTTAGAATATTTTTTATTTATTTATGACTAAGTTGATGTTCATTACAGACTGTGTTTATCATCTTAGGAACCGTTGAATTTTTACTTTTTTCTCCTGGATATAAGGCACGAACCTTAGTAACTCCATGAATTTGTTTATCAGGTCATCCATAGTCATTAGATCGAGTCATAGCTCAAAAAACTCTTTGGTCTTTATTTAATAGTAACTTTCAGACAAATATTGTTTCTTGAAGTATTTATTGAAATCCGACCACTATATCTATTTTTCCTTTAGGCCCTTGTCCAACTTCAGTTCCTTCAACCATATACTTTATTTTCCTTTCAAGTTATAGATGATCATGTTGACCTTCATGTTGCTAGAATAATTATAGATTTGGAAATACTTTTTTATGTCTAGTAACCATGCTTCAACCTCCTTCCCTGTCCTAGATTCCCCATCAAAGGTGGACGGTTTAATTTTCTTAAACTCTCCTTCCAGGTGGTCCACATGTTTCCTCTTTCTTCCTATGGTTGTTTTATCTTTTGTTGATGTTGTTCCTTCAGAAGAGTTGTCCCCTTTTTCTTCTTCAGGACCAGTCTTTTTTGAGGCTCTTTTGTTGACCTCTTATTCCTTTTTGTTGTCTTTTGGGCTCTTATTTGTTACTATGATACACAGAAGTACTTCATTTATTTCTTGATATTCTTGTTGTGCTTTTTTTAGTTTTTCATTGTCTTCTTTGAAGACTTGCAATTCCACAATAAGGTTTCTCATAGTTTCTAGAACCTGGGTGGTAAAACTAATTTCACTATTTTTTCCAGGCTCTCTAATAGGTCCTTTCTCGAAATTCTCCTCAATCCTGATCTCCTCTTCATTCTATGCTTCAATTATTACAACAGAAATATTTTTTTTTATGTTTGTAACAGTAAATGTTTTGTTAGTTTTTTATTAAACAGAAAGCATGTGCTAAAAAAACATTTTTGGCCCTATTCAAGGTCCAAGTGTTGTAACCTTTTATCTGATACCATATTTAATGTATCCCAAGTTTACCTAAATAAAAAACAAATTGATAGGTGCATTACTACTTTTTACTCTGATACAATAAATTTTTTAAACTTGTAATTGCTAGCAACAAGTTGATAACCTTCTCATGAATCTAAGCTTATTAAATTAATTTGGTACATATCCCTAAAGTCGTCTCAACTAATGGGATATTTATTTATCCATGAAAGAAATGTGATTTGGTTATCTGCACAAGCCTATAGGAAATCTATCCTAACACGGAATTCTTTCTTTCAACCAAAACCTCATACCTTCCAAGTCAATGTCCAATGAAGGAGTACAACTGCAACACCTTCCCTTACAAATGTATTGTTTTCTTGGCTATACTTTAAATACTCAAGAAAATTATATTTGTTGAAAAGGATGGTAGACATACACTCCTTATCATAGACTTCTATGAATACATATCCATACTTCCTAAATTTTAAAGTCAGGCAAGGTAGTGTATTTTTCTGAAATCGTGAGTTTGATTAACATAGGTTTTACCTATAGTTTTCCATGTTATCACTTATGAAAGGTATATAGGTCAATTCTTGACCATTATTCCATTACTAACAATGCCTAATAACTGTCATTTTAGTGGTCTTATTGAAAGTTCGCTTTTCGTTAAACCTTTGGACCTGGTGGTTAGAGGGAACTTCACTCACGTGTCAATTATATAAGTAACAGGGTTGAAAGAGTTGGCGAGGATTAGCACTGAGGTTCAACATCCCACCTGGCATGACAACTCAACACTAGATCTGATGTCCTGAGGATTTTGAACCTCTTTTGTCTAGAAATACCTCGGCCTGGCTAAAATGACAGGGATTTATACTCACGGTCTTTATGGTTAGGTTAAATGTGAGGTCAGTCTCGTCTGTAAAAGTGATAACGTCTATGGCTTAGAACTTATTAGGGTTCTGCCACAGTACTAATCCTAGGTTGGCGTGACCAATGTGGATGCACCAAGTGAGTTTAGTTCACATGGTCACTATACCCACATCTTTCTTCGCGATTACTTTGATATGAGAGGTCACTAAGTTTCAACTTTCTTTTTCATTTTGTAAAGCTTCTCGCATTAACCTCTACAAGGGTTTTCTCTATGCATAAAACTTCGAAAGGTTCATGTTCTGTGTACATCGAGGATATGGATTCAGGACTTTCTGTTTCTTCTCTTTTACCAGGTAAGCTCGCCTCTTATTCTAACGACTTTGCTACCCTGTGAGTAAGTAGTTTGAAATATCAATCATTTAAATGAAAGTTTTTTGGTAGCTAGAGGGTTGAGTATCTCTTATCATTTATTTTTCTCAGAATAATCCATTGTTGATCTGTGAGTTGGAAGACTATAACCCATCTCACGAAAGTCACGATACTAGCCTTTCCTATGAAGTATCCACCCTTCACTCATGCTCTTCATTGAGGTTCTGTATGTAGTTTACTAGGTGGTTCAGTTTGCTTGAGTTCAGGGATAACCCCATCATATTGTTAGTACTTTTTTCAATAGTGTCTATCCTCAGTCTACTCTTTAAGCGTTATCGTTTGAATTCACTCACGACATATCGAACAACGAGACACCCGAGGATGAAACCTGCTCAGGATTTCAACATTACCCTAAAATTTCATACCTATGTAGTGTAGTTATCCTATGTGTGTTCTATTAAATTTATCTGTGCGAACTATGAGGGTTTTTTCCAGCAAGATTGGCCCTCAACTTTTATCATTTAATTTTTAGTTTTAGATAGGATCTCACAACATACTTCTCGTCTGAGAATCCCACTTGGTCCAATCTTTATCTGCGGTCACCCTTAAGTTTGTCGAAGGGAAAGAATTCTATGGTTATAGGTTCCATAAATACTCTTCTATTTTGATTTGATGAAGAGTTTATCGAGCCGACTCTAGGAAAGGTTACGCATCGGAACCCACTGTAAAACTATTGCATATTCGAACAAATAGTGTTTATAAATTCACAGACTAATCATGTGACTGCGATAGGGTTTTTCTGGTCACTGGGTAATTTTAATAAAACTAGACCGAATTACCTTCCTCGAACTTGTGTGGAGAATGATCTAGTGATAAGACTTTCACTGTGTGATTATTCCATAAATCGATCTATCTTAAAATATCTACCATACACTTTGTTCCGTAATTTTACGATTCACTTATCTAATTTTACTTTGTTAGCGTTGAGGGAAAGGTAAATCATGGGTCTAGAATTTTGTCCTTGTCTGCATTTCTTTGTCATTACTATGTAAGTTTGATAATTATGAGATCAATAATTCTCTGTCTTGTCTACAATCCAGATTGGTACTTTTTTGGGATGCACTTCATACTATGCAAACTTTACAGTTCTAGTTATTCATTGTAGCTTACATCTTTAATAATGTTATATCTATTTGTTAGCTTCTGAGTCATTGATTTTAATTTGTACTTGGTTACAAGACTAATGATGGGACCCTTGTTTCCATTGCGAGGGTACCCATCAGTCATTTCAATCTCATCTCCTCCCCTTCATCCTATGGACATTTTTCTCAGTGACGCAGATGGGAAAATACCTACGCCACCTCAAGCTAAGTGTTTAGTTGTGTATTAAATATGCAATGTTATATTTTGTGAATTTATCCTAAGAATTACTCTATCTTTGATATTTAATTTTGTTGATTTGTAGCATTAATTTGTTACTAATATTCTTTGAAATCCCTTGCAGGATTAAAATCACTCGGTGGCTTGGGGGTTGACGAGGACACCTCACTCGAAAGGATATTCAAGTTCCAACTTACAATGTAGAATGAAAAAAAAATATCTAGGTTTTGTTAAAGTGATAGTTTCGCACTAGGATCTTATAGCAAGCTGGTTACTTGTATCTTCAATTCATAAAGGAAAATACAGAGGGGAAAACCCTATATTGAATATGAATTTCACTATTTAATAGTTAAGTTCACATAAATTGTATAGAGTTTAAGGACTCGTTTAAGTACTTTACTGACTTTGTAATGAGTAGCATGTTTTATGTATTTATTTCGTTGGACACTTCTGTCTGATATTACTAACAATGAATAGTATTGTAACCTTCTATTATATTTAATACAATCATATTTAATGAAAATTACTTGTAACAGTCAATAAATATTTTATGTGTATTATATGTTCATATAGCTCAGAAAGTCCGCATGATAGAAACACACACACACACACACACACATATATATATATATGTATGTATGTATGTATGTATTTCAATTTTGATATTAACTCAAAATTTCGTTTGGTAATTGTACAATTTAAAAATTCCTCTAGCAAATAACTATACATACAGATAAAACTATAGGTTCAGTATAGGTTCTATTTATCACGGTGCTACTTTTGTTTAGTGTATATTTATTGAAATCCTATAAACACATACACCGGTATTTCTTGTAGATCTACACTTAAAAATAGTCAACCTGTAGAAATCTGAAATAATTCTAAGCATGTTTATACTTGAATCAATATTCTTACTTATGCAAAATCTTTGAAATATCAACAACAAAATGGAACTAATAATTGTTTTTCTATCTCAGAATTCAGAGGGTACATCAATTGAATAGTGAACTTCTACACATTCACCAACCGCTATCACACACTGTAGTTTCTTAGTTCTACTCACTAATAAATTCAAACTCTAAAAGAAAACTTATTCTAGAATTTGTTCCATTCTGTCAGCCATTGCCAAATAAAAGAATTCAACAAAACAATAAACATAATTACATATCTGAACTGCTGGGAAAAAAAATGGAACAACCAAGTTCCAGCCAACCATAGAACAGAACAACCAATCTACTTGCTCTGTTCATCCCCTATCCTAACCATGAATCCATGAGGGCGAACCCCGAAGCTCCTCTTTCGCTATGCTCCTCCTTCAGATTCAACAACTCTCCTTGCCTCACACTCACAAAATAGTGCTCATAACAACAAGAGATGTCCCTTTTTTCCAACATACTAGGAAGCATCCTGCCTCCTCCCATATGCTATATATCCAAAAACATCGTGTGCCTAGGTATTTTCCCCTTGGGAATTTTCACAGCTTTAGAAATCCCTAATTTTTAGGGGCTGTGAATGGCCAAATTCCTTATTTTCCACTTGTAAAATTCAGCCATGGGGTAGTTCAAGCCTGTTCCCCACTCATGGAGTCATGGTTAGATGATTTCAACCTGGTTTTTCCATTTGTCTCTCAACAATAAATATAAAAATATTTCTTTCTTACAAGTGTCATAATCAAAGAGTTGGTTGGGAAAATACAATATTTTCCCAACAGTCACAATAATAAATTATAATTAACTAAATTTAAAATTCGGAATTGTTGTAAATGGCAATAATTTTCCAAATTCAAATTTTCCAAAAATGGAAATAAATTCCTAAGTGCAATCAGACTTTAATAATAATTTATTTTTAGGGATATTACATGCACCCATATGAATAGATAAATAGCAACAAACGGACAATAAGAACATCAAACCACAACATCAATATTCATAATGGAGTTCGACACAAGTTTTCTTATGTCTCCGAGCCTTTGTCTCACTAGGGAAGGATTCTTATTAATCTTCAATGATTTAAGATTACAAAGGAAAGGATTACATAACAACTTCTGAAACCACCTTTCAGATATGAAACTTATGGATAGAAACAAACATCACCATTGGCTGGAACAAGAAATTATGAGACTTTTGAATATGAAGTCGGTTGTCCTTGACTCAACATCTTGGGATCTTAAAGAAATTTTTTTTCGTCTACTTGGATGAAAAACAAATATTCCATATTCGAACTCCCCATCAAATTTTGCAACTTTTGAGTATAAATTCGACTTTCTTATGAACAGTACCTCAGGGCCTCCCCTCAGCACATATCCTAATGTTACGCCCTATCATATTTGTACATTTTGTATAGTCTTGATTTGCATGCAAAAAACATTAACTTTTCTCGATTTCAATGCCTGTTTAAATAAGCTAGACTCCTTTAAATTTAGCAAAAATTATGAAACCTAGTGCCAATTAGCCATATTTAGTGAGATTTCACGAGATTTGGAGGATCTCCACTAGATTTGGTGGAACCACCAAATTTAGTTGACCTTCTAGAAGGTGCCACATGGAACCTCTTCATTGGGCCACATGCAACCTCATCATTGGCCCATAACATATCATTTCCACATGTCATCCATACATCTACCATGTCATCGTATGGACTACCACATGTCAGTTCATACAATCCATGTTATCGCTGCATTAGCTGACACATGTCATCCATACGACTGCCACATCATCATATGAACCTACCACATAATCATCTGTACTACCATGTCACCCTTCCATGTCAACATTTGTATTTCCATGTCACAACCCAATCACCTGCCACCTGTCATCTATATGACTTCCATGTCAGCATTCCCTACATCTATGTGTCGCATATGTGCAGTGCCAGATGTCACCCTGCCATTTGTCAGCATCTGTACGATGCCACGTATCATGTATTTACCATCTCAGGTGTCACCCTTCCATGTTTCTACATTCATATGGTGCCACATGTCACTTTTGTATAATGCCACGTGTCACTTCCATACTGGTCCAAGTCAACGCTGAAAATGCCAAATTTGACTAACATGTGTCAACCTTTGGTGTTGCCATGTGTCATGCTGATGTCGTCTGTCATACTGTTGACATCATTTGTTGAAAGTTTACCTAAACCTGTTGAGTTTGACTTTTTCCCCATTTGACCTGAACTTCATATCACCATAACTTTTGCATACGATGTCCATTTTTGGAAAAAAAAATATGGCTAAAATCAGCTCGACGGTCTTGACTCGTTGGCGCTCGTTTCATCAGATTCTCAAAAAAATGATTTTTAGGCCTTCCTAGATCCATTTTGGATAAATAGTAGTCTTAGATCCACTGCATATAACTTTATGTCCTTGATTTACTCATTATATGGTTTTTTGGAGGCTACCATCCAAGCCTTCATCTTTTTCCAGGCATTATTCGGTCTCAATATCATTCCCTAGATAGGCACTAGTCAAATATATTTCTAGTTCTCTCTCCTTCCACTAACTCTTTATTGTAGATAGCACCATGTAGGGATCCCTCCTTGAATGAAAAATATTCCATCCCAAATACAATCACTTAGTAGTTACCTAATGCCCTCACTAAGGGACTCCATGATCAATTTTTTTATCTTGACACCATAATTTAGGTTCCCAAATACAATGTCTAGATGCAAATAGAACAATTAGATTCATGTATATGTAGTTTGTTGGCTTCTTTCTAGACATTACTATTGGTATAATAAGGGGGTTGGGGTGAATAGGTATTACCCCTTTTCAACAATTAGCAATTACTTTTATATTTTGTTAATAACTACAATACATCAACAATGGAATTGTTTGTAAAATCAATTACATAAATATACTTAATTGAAATTACAAGGATTTTATGAAGAATAATTAAGGACACCAATCCTTTTTAGAGCACCAACTCTAGAAGACACAAATCCCCTTCTCCAGGCAACCAACCCTAGGAAGCACCAACTCCCTTGTCTTTAGGGAACCAACTCTAAGTGTTATCACTCCAAGAGTCACTCTGAGACTCTAAATGAGAGTAAGCTTGGTAACATAGAAATAAAAAGACTTGATTGGATAACTTGGGTTTTAGGAAACTTTAAGAGGTAAAATTAATCAAGAAGGAAATGAATCCATTGGGAATGGAGTCCATGAAATACAACAATCTTGACTTAAAATCCTACGGGCAACAAATCAAGTCGAATAAGGCCCTAGATCAGTTCTAAGATCAAATAAGTGTGAATGAAGAAATCAGAAAAAACACAAAGTGTAGCTAATATTGAAAAGAAACCTGCTTTCAGTCACTATAGGAAGAATTTGTAATAGTTACAAAACCTTTCAAAACATCACATAATAAAAAATATGTGTATGTGGCAGTTGTTGTAATAATCCTTATCACAACATCCTGAGCATAAACTCTATTCATACAATCCTTATATAAACAAAAACACATATAATAGAAGAAACTATAAGAATTATGATAACACATAGAGAATAAACGATCTGATCAAAATTCTTACTCATCAGCTGATATCTTTCACATAAAAAACTAAGACAAGTCTTTGAGTAAAACATCAAGCTTTCATGCCCTGCAACTCATTATCATTTCTTGAAAAGATTACAACAGACCTCTTGGGTCTCTCCTCTCTTGGATCATGAATCCAACCCTCCTACCCTATTTTACAATGAATATATATTCATTTAGGTCCTTTCCATATCACCTATTCAAACTTCAACCCCTTTCCCAAAGTAGAAACAACCACAAACAAAAAATGACACATTTTAGCTAATTTCCTGCTTTTCAAGAGGTGAAATTATGAAAAATAGGCTTCCAAACTTCACTTGTAATTATCAAACCATACCAGCTGTGTAAAATAAAATAATTTTTTTTGTATATAATCTCGTTATGAGGAAAACCTCTCTCAGTTTCTTTAAATTCATCTCCAGATGGTCGCAAGAGGTGTCAGAAAAATATGTCTCAAACAGGAAATCATGAAAACTGAAAACATAGGCCTCAAATATTCTTTCGAATCAACCAATCCATGACACCTTTGTGAAAAATGAAATAGGTTAATGTTCATGGGCTAGTTATTGACAATAACCTCCTTCATATTTTGAAAATTCATATTATTTCACCCGGAAATCCTTCTGGAAGTCAACTTGTAAGAAATGTCAGTTCAACAGTCTTAAAACAGAGTTTCAACAACACATACCCTAGCACCACTTATATGTAAAATAATTGGTATGTGATGAACAAAAACCTCCTCGAGTTTTAAGTTTATCGCTCAAAACTGGGAGAAACATCTTTGCACAGTTTGGTTTCTACCAGAATTTAGGTAGCGCCCATCTGTGTCTCCTGTCAAAATTTAGGTAGTGCCCTCTTGTTTGTTCTGTCAAACCTTAGGTAACACCATCAAAATATGCAACAAATTTACTTGGACATGTGCAGAATGGGTAGCAACTTCAGGTAGTGGAAATACCATTAGCTTTAGGCGAAACGACATCATTGTAGGTAGAAAACTGGTGGAACGTCAAAAATAGAATATTATGTAGTGCCATAGCACTATGGAATGTCTACACTACTACTAATGAATGGATTAATTTGTTTTGAAAACCGAAAACTCTGAACAATAAGTATTAGAATCCCATATTGGTGGTAGATTTAGTGTTTCATCAATTGTTTATCTTTGCAAAAAGGGACACAATATTTTTAATTCCTTGGCCCTTATCTTTCTTCTTCTATAGGATAGAGACTTTTGGTAGGGATTGTTCTTCAACAACCTCTTCAATAGTTGATGATCTTGTGAAAGGATTTTTGACCTTGATGTTGGCTACCGAAGGAGATGAGGAGAAGTGTAGCTTCTTTGTTCTTCTTATAAAGGTTTTTTGACTTCCTTTAGGAAAGGCAAGCCTCTTCTAGAGAAAACCTCTTGTTCTAACATAGGCTCCATGGGGGATAGAGTCCTCCTTATGAGGCTCTAAGATATATTCTAGTTTCAGTGCCTTATCCATTGGGTTTCTCCCAACCTTTAACCTGTGCAAACTACTCTAACATGTGACCTTCAACTGAAACCAAATGCAAACTGAAAACTTAAATGCTGGAAGAGATGCTCAATGTGCGGAGCTTATTTCACACAACCTACCTACCCTAAGCTATCCCCTGATTTGTTTGATCAAGTGAAATTAAAAATCCAATGGAACCATGCAAGCATCTCGTCCACTGGTTGGATTTGTTACACGTGTTTCTTCAAAGGCAACAAGGAATACCTAATTAAAGGAAATGCATCTAAGAGTTTGAAATGAGTTTCATAATTGACCAAATATGAAAACATAAACTCACTCATTGACTGAAAACATGTGGCAAAAGGATCTTCCATCTCATGAAGAAAAACCTCTTGTTTATCAACACATATAAAACAATTATCTTCAGTTTCATATGTTGTTGTTTTTTTCAATCCTTTATACTCGCCACCAGTCTAGAAAGAGTTTGAAAATGACCGTCGATGTCCTTCAAAAGAAATTCCATTTTGATTTTCAAAGGAAGAAAGGAAAATTGTTTCTTCATTAACTTGTTCTTGAAATAAAGTTTTAGGAAATGAATGGTTCGAATAGAAAAATGTCTGACTATTCTTATATCCATTATCACTTCAAATATTTATATCTTCATCATCTTCACTTTCAAATTCACAACTACTTGATGGCTGCAAACTTGAATTGGTAAAACCTTCTTTATAACAAACTATGGGATCAATAACATCTTCAGAAGGATGTTCGTTTACAATATGGTGAACTCTCTCTCAGAAATTGGAATGAAGAAAAGCACAGAGGTTGAGCATTTCCTTCAGCAAACTCGCTACCTTTTTGTTGTCTATCATCATAATACTCATCATAAGGAGGTAAATTGGAAACCTCTTGAATATCCATAGAAAGAGGATTTTGATCAACAGCTGGTGAGTCAGCCACTTTATCATCAATCATTACAACTTCCCCTTTAGAGTAGTGCTAACAAGAGGATGACAAAACAAGGTTTACATCATATGGATTTTGATCAATAAGAAACATATAGTTTTCAATGTAGTCATCAACTATTTCATCTTCAACATTGTTTGAAAACTTCTCCTAAATTTGAAATGCATACCTGTTCATTGAAACATCTGCAATCATTGAGGAATCTGATTCATAATTTGACACATACTTACATCCTTTCTTCTTTCCTAGATCTGATTCACACTCACTATTTTCTTGCTAAAAATTTGAAATGTACTGACAGTTCCCTTGTTCATGTGCATGCAGATTTTCAATTTTGACCTATTCTCGGATCCTCCTAGAAGCATGAATGTTGTCCTCCAGTCCTTGGGCATCTTCAAACAAGCTCCTTAAGGATGAATACTTCTTTTCTAATAGTAGAAGGGAAAGTTTTGAATGAAGACCCATAACATAATATATCATGGCAACTGTCTCTGTAGGCCATATGTCCAAAGGATATCATGATAAATGTCATAAAATATTTTGTTAAAAACATATAAAGCTTCATCATGCTCTCTCTTCAAAGAACAAAAATCATCAAGGTATGAATCTAATGATTTGTTCTCACCCCAATACTTCACAAAAGCATTAGAGAATTCGACCCAAGAGACAATAGAATCAACTCGCAGACCCTTAAACCATACAATAGAATCTCTGATCAAAGATTTAGATAACACTCTTATGATCACATTTTCATGGACAATCTCAAACCAATCAATAAAATCCTCAAAGGATTCCAAGTGCCTCTTCGCTGAAATTTGTTTCTCTCCAGAAAACTAGGTAAGATATTCAAAGCAGTCAAGAGGGTAAGGATTAAGGAGATAGGGAAGCCTTAAAGGCTTGAACATATTCATATTGATTTTATTTTGAAAGGTAATGGGACGATCATGAAGGTTAATAGGTTGATGACAAGGTTGATCATTAGTTCCTAAAGGTGTTGAAGTCTGTAACACCCCTCCTAGCTAAGGACAACTACTCAGTCAACCGGTGAATTTTTTTTTTTTTTTTTTAGTGTGTGCACGTGTGTAGAAGAAACAACCCCCCCGACACTAGGTCAATACTCGAACCAACAGGACGCAAGTAAGACGAATACAATCAAGATGACCCAACCTATCATAACGACAACAAGAAGCAAAACGCCCCTGAACAGGAGGCGGGCAACTATTGGTGATAGGCAGAGACAGACACCAGGGGTTAGGCACAGTACTGTCACCGAATCGAAAGAATCCGTCGGTAGAGTCGCAGTAGTGGAACTGTGCCTTTAAACAGCCCGAGACTCTTGATACAGCACCGGATTCCTTCCACCGGATTACGCGCCGACATACATACTAAGCTGCAAGAGGAGTCTATATCCCGCCCGACACAGACCGACTACGCAATACAAACAACACGTCCTATGAGATCAGGGACGACACGACCTCTACGGGAGACACAAGTCAGGAGGACTCAACTGCCCCACCTCCAAGGGGACCCGAAGACTCGATCAAGACCGGTTTTTCTAACACTAATCTTAACAGCCAAGGACTTTATCCTAAGGTACATTCAATAACTTTAAATTAGGCCAATAATATCATTACAATCTACGCATTGTCACGAGCATTCATATAACGAATTTAACGATGCCACTAAGGCATCCTTATTAACATTGCCATTATACAAATACTCACATCGCGAATCAACCACACTTACCTTTCAATTAATATAGTACTGTTGCAATTAAACAAGTCACCATCATTGCAGTTCTCCCGATATTAATGTTCAACTAATGATATTACTAAAGCATT